>APFE031337879.1:70645-106911 GCA_000404065.3 Pinus taeda
ACGACTTGCAGCAGGTGGTTTTCACCCACATTGGGTTTCCACCTTATATCATGGTGTTCATGTGTGCTTCTTGTGTGTTTTACTGCTTCTGTTTACTGTTCATATGATCAATGAAGTTCTGATGCATTATCTAAAGATCAACATGTAATGGATTATCTGAATCATAAGTATTCTAGATATAAGCTAGTTTCATTAGACACAGTTGCGTATACACGTGGGTTAACTTAACTGAAGTAGCATATATGTATCTGAGTATGGAAATGAAAAAGTTTTACTGATTTGATAATACTGATTCACCCCTCGCTCTCAGTATTATTTCCAACAATTGGTATCAGAGCAGGTCCTTTTGTAGAAGCTTGATCGCTTGAAGGAGATCCTTGGAACAATGGGAAAGAAGCTTAAGAAGGAAGCACCTAAGAAGAAGAAGTCATCTTAGAATAACTATGACAGTGGAAGAATCAATTGGGGATTATGCAGAAGCTCTTCAAATTCAGAATCAGATTCAGAACTATTTCAGAATGAAGATGAACTATCATGTATGAATTTGTTATCCCTTGGTGTTCTAGCTATCTATCCATTTGGAAAAGATGAAAGTGATAGCGAAACACCTGAATTTTCTCTTATGGGTGAACAAGAAATATATCAAATAGAGGCAGAATTTAAAAGGCTTATAGACAAGATTAGAGATCAACAAGATCTATTGAACAAAAGGGAATGTGACTTCGAAGAAGAAGCTACCAAACTAAAAACTCAACTAGAGGAAGGAAACAAGGTAAGGAAGTTATTCAAGGACAAATATCAAAAATTGCAGGATGAAGTCACATCACTAAGAGATGAAGTCAATGAAAGAAACACAACCATCAAGAAACTCAGAGATAGATCCAATTACTATGAAAGTCTTGAAGCCATGATCCACTCGCTAAAAGAAGATCTTGAAGAATCAAAGAAGCAGAATAAAGAACTACTCCAAGCTCATGAAAATGAAGTTCTTGAACTAAGACATCAGTTGGAAGAAGAAAGAAATGCTGAAGAAAACGTGAAGAAGCAGTATCTTGAAAAGGAAGAGAAACATCAAATTGAGGTAAATATTCTAAAAGATAAATTAGAAGAAAAAGATAAGCTCTTACGATTTCAAGACAGTACTAAAATCTTGGATGATATTCTTAGTAGCCAAAGATCTCCTGCTATCAAAACTAGTCTTGGTTTTCATGAATCTATTGAAGGTGAATCTAGTTCACAAGGAGAAGCAAGGAACTCTAAAGAGAAATCTAAAATGATCAACAAGGAAATGAGAGATCAAGCCCATCAAGAATCAAGAAAAGAGATTCTTCAAAGAAAATCCTTTGCTCCTAACTATGGAAGTAATAGTCGGTCGTTTACTCAGATGAATAATATTGAATGTTATGAATGTCATAATCTTGGACATGTTGCAGCTAGATGCAGAAGAAGAATGGTTCAAGATCATCACATTCCAAGTACTTTAATGGATATTGCTTTGCTTGCAATATGTTTGGTCACAGAGCTGTTGATTGCTATAGAAGGAATATGAGACATGTAAGATGTTACACATGTAACAAGCTTGGACATATAGCTAAGGAATGTAGGAACAAAGTATGGGAACCATACCAAAAGAAGAAAACATCATCAAAGTTGAAGATATGGAAGAAAAAGGAAGTACATCCAAAAAGATGTGGCATAGCAGAGTACACAAACATGACAAATTCAGAGGAAGCTAGAAGTGTGGAACATCAGTGTTCCAAATCTCATACACGGATTTCATAAAGACAAGTCGCGTATATACGCGAGTTAGACACTGCAAAGTCGCGTATATGTCAGTTTGAGGAAAAGCAGTGGGGATAGGCTTAGAAAAAGGGTCTGATATGGTTCATTCCATTATTTGCTCTATCGGTTAATAGTTACAGCCTGTTGAGAATGTGTGGAAATGTCTTGATACTTGTAAGATGTTTTGTTTTGATCCTAACTTGATGATGATGATGTCTTGATGCTATTTCTGATATATGCATGATCAGATCTAACAGTAAACATATGGCACAGGTTGAGGGGGAGCATATGCATTTAATAAAGCATGGTTGGCATTATGTGGTATGGCTAAATGATATGATAAAATATCATATGATTCTTGGGGTTACATAGTTGATGTTCAGATCATATTTGTGGTGCATATATGATGCTTACATGGTGATCTTCATAAGGATAAGGAGAAGTACAAAGCTTGAATACACAAATTCATTACTTGATGATGAGTCATATGCATAAAGATCATATAATACAATTATGATGCAGGATTCCTATAGTTCTTGGTGCTCATATGGATGAGGATTGTTGAAGTTGATGATATAAAGAAGCCTTGACAAAAGATCTTGAGCTCAAGATACATAGCACTGGATACATGAATGATTACTCAAAGTTGCATTGTTGGAGACATGATGATGATGTGTTCTTACCTATATGTTGATAGGTTGATACTTACATATGTTGATTGATGCAGATATTCCCAAGTGATGATACATGGATGATCCTATTGATAAGATGGCTATGGTGTTTTAACATATGATATAATGAGTTTATGATAATGAGTTGATGCAGACATACCCTGTCATAGGACATTTACAGGTTGCTGATCTGGAAATGGTTGTACGCGAGTTTCATAAGGCGTATCCGTGTATATACCCATGTTTCTGTGGATACAATCGCGTATATGTTGGTTTGAATGAAATCAGTGGGCCAGAATCAGGGTGAGAAGAGTCTGATATGGGTCTGACAGAGACCATCTGGCACAGCGTCAGGGGGAGCAGATAAATGTCTAATAATGCATTGTTGGAATTATCTTAGAAACTCTTGGTTCGTGTATAAAAGCTATTTTTGGTTTTAGATAGATCAAGGAGAACAGAAGGAGAACATGGTTGCTGATAGTGATTGATAGATGCTGCTAATATTAGTTATTGATAACTTTCATAGTCTTGCTCTAGATATTTCGTCTCTATGTCATATATGTCTTTTGTTATCAAAGTCATGTAACGACCTACTTTGGTTTCCCCACTATGCCTAGGATGAATGATGTAATGTACTTGTTTATCATGAGTAAACTTCCGGTGTAAACCCACTTGGTTGGGTGGATGAGTCAATATTTGTATATCCTCACTTGGTTGAGAGATGGATGTATGTATGAGTCTTTGGTAATAGGAAAGTCAGAGTCATGTTCTTCTTGTAGAACATCTTTTTGCAGAGCTTGCCTACAGTAAGGGGGAGCATGAACAACACACTTCAACAGTGCAGAGACTCAGCATGTACTTAGGGGAAGCATGGATAGATTGGTACACCTTGGCATATACAAAAGGGGAGCTCATTTAGAAATTGCAGCAGGCACTCAGGGGGAGTATGAATAGCAGAATGTTTATCTAAGGAAGAGAATATCTTGGTCCGCCCTTTGCCCTTGATGTCAAAGGGGGAGAGTGATTTTGTATTGTTGTCATCAAGTCCAAAGGGGGAGATTGTTGGCATTATGATGCATGTGTTGTACTTGATGGAAACCCACTCATAAAATAACATCTCAATTATATATTATCAGATGAATCTACAGAAGAGATATTAGATGTGACTGAATGCATAGGATGCCGGACAACTCAAAGGAATCAGATGACAGTTCTAAGTGTGACAAGTTAGCTTTGCCATCAAGTCCAAAGGGGGAGATTGTTGGCATTATGAGACAAGTGTTGTCTTTGATGGCAAATCACACAGATGACAGATCATAGTACAACAACTCAGCAGCAAGGATTTGATGATCATACTACAAGAATGAAGAGAAAATATATATACGCAGGTTAATCGTGACCAAGCCACGTATATACGCGGGTTAGATGTTACAAAGGAGCGTATGCATATACACGCACTTTCATGCAAGGAAAAGCCCGTATATGTTGGAGAACTTACTTTTGGTCCATGGTAGTTAGTCCTTGGTATTTGAACCTATGGTTTTGGACGATAGTATCTCGTTAAATGTGTTGATCCCAAGTATTGGGTCCATGGTATTGGTTTATTATGGTTTCCGACCATGGTATTAAGCAAGGCCTAAGACTATAAAAGGAGAAGAAGATCATTAGGCAAGGTGGATGGAAAAATTCTTGAATATCTGATGAATGATGAGATCTAGTATGCAGGTTATGGGTTTATGATGCATTTCTTGATCTGAGCTAAGCAGGGATCTCACCGGTTGATGGAGATCAAGATCTAAGGATAGATCGGGATCAAATGGTTTGAAATGAACTATCTCTATATGGTTGATTATGTTTGTTCTAGATCTGTATACTGACGCATGAAATGTTCTGAACTGGGTATAACTTGAGTTGGAAATAGCTGCAAGTCATGATTGAATATTTATAGATCTGTACGCGGGTTGGCTGTGGTAAAAGCGCGTATGTACGAGGGTTTGGTTCGTCCAAGTAGTGTATACCATTTGAGCTAGGATTTTTGATGATACAGTTGGTTCTGAATATTTTTGCAGAGTTCAGTGTTCTGCTCTGTGTTCTGGTGACTGCCTTTTGTTGACAGGGTTTCAGTGATTCAGTTTTGGGTGTTTCAGAGATTGATGATGCTAGTGTTTGTGTGCTTCGATGATATTGATGGGTCTAGTATGAAAATTGGATGAAACGTGGCCTTCAGATTATAGTGTGGTGCTTCAGTGTATCTAGTCTGAAAATTTATGAAACGTGGTACCTAGAGGAAGAATGAGAAGATTGTAGCCTTCGGTAGGTTGGCACCTACGTACTAGTACATCTGCTAGAAAAAGAGCCAAGGGGGTGGTAGCTCACTTCTAGTAGCGGATGGAAAACAAGTAAAGGTTGGAGCATTTCAGCAGGTAGCAGCCTGCGTACTAGTAAATGGATCGGCTAGTACAAGAGCAAAGGGGGTTGTAGCTCCCTTCCAGGAGAGTCAGGAGAACGAAAGAAGGTTGTAGCCTTCTGCAGGTAGAAGCCTGTGTACTGGTATAAGTCTGCACTAGTACATAATTATTGTAAAAGGAATTTCTTATTAAAGAAGATTGAGACGACTTGCAGCAGGTGGTTTTCACCCACATTGGGTTTCCACCTTATATCATGGTGTTCATGTGTGCTTCTTGTGTGTTTTACTGCTTCTGTTCATTGTTCATATGATCAATGACGTTCTGATGCATTATCTAAAGATCAACATGTAATGGATTATCTGAATCATAAGTATTCTGGATATATGCTAGTTTCATTAGACACAGTCGCGTATACACGCGGGTTAACTTAACTGAAGTAGCGTATATGTATCTAAGTATGGAAATGAAAAAGTTTTACTGATTTGATAATATTGATTCACGCCCCCCTCTCAGTATTATTTCCAACAAAGTGTTTACAGAATGGATAAGTAGAAGATGTAAAATGACATAATAACCATGGATAATGATCAAAGGGTATGTAAGGTTGAGAATTTAAACTTGATGTTGATGATTTAGGGCATGTAAGACCAATAATAACTTAATGTTGGATTTGATCCAAATTCCTAAATGGAAAGAATATATGACTAGAGATTAAGGATCTAGATGATGAGGCTTAGTTAAAGCTTAACAATGTACTTAAATAAAGGAAAATGTATAAAAACCTGAGCATATTTTTAGGGCTATCATATCTATTCTATAAATTGTCAACTTCGTTGTTGGAAGAAGAGGAAATAATTAGTAGAAAAAATTGGTATCTTTACGAGACTGTAACACTAATTTTAGTGATGATCTTGCCTAGATATTATTGTTGAAAATATGTTGGCATTGATGTCAAAGGAGTGGCATAGATTAAGCAGTGAAGCAGGTCAGTCAAGGAGTAGAGACTTTGGAGCCATTTTAATTTTAGAAGATCATCTTAATAGTTCTTGGAAATTTCTTAGATGGATAGATCTTGGAAATATCTTTCCAATGGTATATCTAAGTCCAAAACAGGCTTCTTATATCGAAATATATGGCTGGTCAAAGTTTCAAGGGTGAAAGTCAAAGTTGGTATGGGCCAAGGGCCCCACAACATAATCAACATATAGGTGGAAACCACGTGTGTGTGAAGGTTACATGAATCAAAGCTTAGGAGGAGTTTCACACTCCACATATCACCTTAACGTTTTCCATGTCAGTTACAAGTCAGCAGAGGCCCCTACCTAGGCCACACAACCCTGAAGGTTTTTTCCCCAGAAGTTGCAAGGGAGTTCATGCACTAAAATATGGGACAAGGGAGCTAGGAGGACTTGGCTAAGAAATATGGTAGAAGGAGAGAGTATTTATTTGTATAGGTTTAGACTTGGGAGGACTCCATAACCACATCACCTTGAAGATTCCTTTCCAAGAAATTCCAAATGGAGTGCAGGACCAAAAACCCGAGGAGGACAAGGGAAATGGGAGGACATGGCATCTAGGTGGCTAAGCGATGAACGTTGTTTGGTGCAGGAGGTCCCACCATGGGACACATCACCCCAAAAGTATTTCCTCAAGATTTTTCAAAGGAGCACAAGGCCAAACATCCAGGGAAACAATTTTTGGGTGAGTTGTTGAGGTGAGCTAGTGAATAGAGATGAGTTGGAGCAGTGATAGAGTGATAAACTAATCATATGAAGACACATGGTAGTATCTAATTGGCTTACAAAGGTGACATGAAGACACAATGGCATGATGATGTTAGCATAATGTGTCACCATTGAGGACATGACACATATCATACATATTTGGTGATTTTGGGTGGCCAAGTGGGCCAAAAATAGGTGACATGTGGCACCACTTAGTGAGTGAAACATGGAATGTTAGTTTGGAAGCTTAGGGACAAATTACCTCCTTTTTACATTATTCCTCATTAAGAAAGAGCTATCCTATTCCTTGGAAGAAATTAATTGGTTAACAACAAACATAATTTTACTATGGAAACCCACATGTGCACAAAAGGATAGGTCAACCCTTAAAGAAAATTGTACACCCTTGGATGGCTATAAATACAAGTCATGTGACCCTCATTTGGGATAATGATCAAGCATTTTTTCTCTCTTCTTTGGTTTGGCTCACACAAGTTTGGATTTTGTTCACAAATATTAGTTCGTACGAGTCCAAGATTGCAAGGTACGGAGCTTGCACATGTGGACTAAGGTTTTTTCTTCGCAGTTGTAGCATTGTCATAAGAAATTTTTAGCCGTAGCCAAACGCAAAAAAGCCTCTATGTGCGGTTATAATGCTTCAACCACACACATGAGAACTTGCTCTGTGTGGTCGAGACCTAGGATTTCAAGTGATAATTGACAGTAAATTTTGACAATTGACCACAAATTCTGACACTCGACCGTAAATGTTGATAGTTGACCGCATACTTCTGAATCATGATTTTGATTAAATTATTGTTGGGTTCATCAATGGGATATTGTTTGGTTGGTTTTGCTAGATATTCTTGAAAATGAATAATTGAATTATTCTGCTCTCTCTTTGCTAAAATTTTTATGACAATCTAATAAGAAGAAGAATTTGAAAGGGTTTCCCCCCTTGTGGGGTTTTTCCCTAGTCTCCAACCAATCCTGGTGTCTCCATGTGTGAATGCTTTTCTTCTATTGTTCTATTATGTTCCACTGTATTGTTTATGCTATTTTTCTTTCTACATAATTTCATATGATGTAATGATGATATAATGTTGTAGAGTGAATTGAATATGTAAATAATGAAATGCAATTATCAAAGCAAAGATAAATATATCCATAAGAAAAATTAACATGGTATCATAAATGGTATGAATAAAAGTCATTGAAGATCACCCTTGTGAAGACACCATTGATGGAAACAAGAAAATATGAAGGAGACCTAAAAGAATTCTAGGGTTTGAGGGAAACCGTAGGCCATTTGGTTATTAGGGTTTAATGGATAAAAAAATTAAGGTTTGAAAGAAACCCTAGAGTATGAGAAAAAAGGCTTAAGTTATGAAATATTAAAATCCTAGCATGCTGAGTGAGATGTTGTTCTAGAACTTGTGGAAGATTTAGTGTAACACTAGATGGGCTAGTCTTAATTATGCCTGGTTGATGATGAAGACAATTAGAAATATTAAAGGCAACGTGATATATGGATAATGGACATACTAACTCTTGAAGGTTGGTTCAGGAAGGAGATAATCACCTCTTGTTAAAAGATAAGTACCTTTTAGATTTATGTCTTGATGACACCATTTTTGTTTAGATTTATTGTTTTGATTATTGCTTAGCCTTCCTACATATTTGAGTATTTTAATACTTCTAACCTCTAGATGAGATGTAATAAGAAGATCCTTCTTAAGGATCGTCTAAGGTGCAGGGAAAGAAAGAGAGTACAGGAAGAAAAGAGCTAGTGTTGGAAAAGGGAAGAAGTACCCAATGGAAAGTTGAGAAAGTGCTACAATTTCCAATGTCAAAATAAGTACTACAAGTTGCTAAGGTATCCTAATATCACAAGGTATGTATAGTTGCAATATTGGATGGCAAGGTAAGCCCTGCAATATGATGAGAATATCACCTTCATAAATGAATCATGCATGCATATGAAAGTAAGGTTGATTTTTGGTAAATGTGATATATTTGTGCACTAGATATTTGGAAAGTATATTAAGCATGGTGGATTTCATGTTTTTATAAAGCAAGCTAGAAACATTGATTTTGATATATGGAAATCTGATAAGCATGGTAACCCTGATGATAATAGTGTCACAATAAGATTGATACTCAAGATCTTCTTGTTGATTTTGGTTATTTTTTGATAAGCTTAGTAAATTTGATAATGTGGTAAAATTGGATGCCCTGACTTGATGGTTGAGTAATGTGATAAATAAGTGATGTTGTGATTATGATCCCTGGACTATGAAGATTCACTTGTCTTTGATGGATGATTGATGACATATTCATATGAAGCAACTAATGATGATTTGTCATAACTATGATGCATATATGTTCGAGAATCTAATATAGTTTGAATTTGTGATCTGACAATTTTGTTGATGCATACTAGTATTATGATAGAGAGGTTGATGTAATGAACGATAATGATTGAAGAGGCTTACCATTTAGAAGGAGAAAGTCTCCCTAAGATCCCAACACCTACTGTTATTTGTAGTAATGAATAGAATACTCTTGACTATTGAAGCAAAGTTTCTAGACATGAATAGATGATCATCTGATGTTGTTAGTTTTTAGCAAGTTATGATTTGAGAAGAAGGGGTTTCTCCTAGTCCAAGCCCCAACCGCAAGGAGAAAGGCTTAAAGGTGCAGGTATAGGCCTCCCAGCCACACAGAAGAAGGCCTATGGGTGCGACTGAGCCTATAGGGTTCAAAAATTAAAATCTTATGCATGATACCAAAAGCATGAAAAACCTACATACATGAAGCAAATGATAGAGAATGAAAGTTTAAGGAACCATGAAATCTACATAATGTTTGACTTGTTGTAGAGAATGTGAAAGTATTGACTCATATTGTGTTTTCAAGGGTTTGTAGTAATATCAATATGTTATTTGTCTTGATTTGATCATTGGAGCTAGTATTATAGTAAATTATTTACCCTTTAGTATCCAGTGATTCTATTCTAGCTATTGCAGAAATCTCACAATGAATAGATGGAAAAAACTTATATGACTTGTCCTTGGTTTATATTTAGTGAAAAAATGATTCATATTATGATCATGTGGATGGTTTGATGAATTTTGGCTTGGTATTGCTTGGCAAATGACAGTTGTTGTCATGACAATAGAAAAGGTTGTAACCTAGTACTTGGGGACTTGGATTGAAAATTTTATCAGTGATATTGGCAGAAACTTTCATGACTTTGATATTAGTTTTGGTTTGACATTTCAGGATTGATAATCAGACTTGATTTATTTGATTGCACAATATTTATTTGTTTGAAGCTAGGCATATTGGTTTGGTCAATATTATGTTTGCAGAAATATTTGTATGGTTTGAAGAAAGCTCCCCAAGCTTGGTGTGTCTGTATTGACAATTAAAATGGTGAAGCTTGGAAGTCATGCCGATTCACGCCTCTACTTCAAAGTGGTCCAAGTTATACCTTTGATCTTTGTTTTATATGTTAATGATGTATTATTGACAAGTAATGAGCTTATGATGATCAAAGTAAGAAGGAGTTGGCCTAGGATCTCAAGATGAAGGTTCTTGGAATGATGCACTACTTTCTAGTATTAGAAGTTTGGAAAATGAAAATATGTCATGAAGCTATTGAAAATATTTGGAAAGTGGGAATGAAAATCCATGGACAACCCGATGGAATTGAATTTTAAAAAAAAATATGGAGGGATATTGCTAGATACAAGTACCAACAATTGATTGAGACATTGATGTTCCTTATCTAAAATATACAATAGGATATATATGATTTGCATGGAAGCACTGATGCTGACTGGTTTGGAAACATTATTGATAAGAAGGGAACATATGGTTGCTTCCCCAGCTTGGGATCTGCCATGACATCTTGGTTGAGTAGGAAATAGAAGTTTGTAGCTTTAAGCACAACCAAGGTTTAATACATTGTTGCTACAATGGATATCTGCGAGACGATTTGGTTAAGGAAGCTCTTTGGAGAGTTATTCGAGCAAAATCTGGATATGACAATGATATATTGTGAAAACAAGACTGTGATCTGATCGATAGAGAATCCCGTATATAGCTGGTATAGAGATATTCTCATAGTTTGAGACAATGTTGTTGTATGAGACAAGCTTAGGTTTGTGGTTGTTTCCTCCGTGAGAGGGAAGATGAATATTATCCTTTTATGCCATGTATTTTCTCTAACATAATATTTGATGTGATGTTCCATATTGATAGGAAAATAGAGGACTGCTTCTCAAAAGAACTACATAAAACAATATGATTTAACTCTTTTGTGAATTATTTGAGCTGGTAACAAATATGAGCATGTTGATATGTTTCTAATCTACAAAAAATAGCATGGATTGATGGATGTGACCCTCCTGAGTAAGGGTCTGAGATGATCAAGGGCACTGAGCTAGCTCATCCCCCCTGTCTGAGCTCCCAGAGTGAGGAATTGAGTCGTATAGCTCATGGGGTTGAGGGATCTCTAGATAGTAGGGTATCTCCCCTATTTATCACCCATAGGGTGTGTGTGATCCTTGTCTATTTTGACAAGTCAAGTATATCCCCCTATCTTGGTCTATGTATAGTATACCCCAATTGGTGTTTGTCTTTCCCACCCACTTGGCCAATGGGTGCTGGCTACTTGAGTTATGCACGATCCTTACCATTTATGGTAAGTGGCATCCTGCTCAAGCTAGAGATGAAAGTGTTCTACCACATGACTCTTAAGGGCCATTGCTGGGAAGATCAGTAGGAAATAGGATGGATGTGATCCTTACCTTTTATAGCAAGTGATATCTCACCCATTCATTGCAAAATGGTATGGTTGTGATGCTTTCTTGGTAAGTGGTATCTCACCTATTGCTTGATATAGGGTGGTAACCAGATGTTCCCCCATGTGAGATGACTTGGGGTGAGAGTGTCCCATAACACCTCCCCCATTGTTGTAGACATGAGGTGAGAGTGTACCATAAGACCTTCCTTATTTTCATTGGATTCTGGGTGGTAGCACTCGCTCCCCGATGATGAGGTTCTCAGGTTGTAGCATTGGCTCCCCACTGGCAGAGATTCTCGAGTAGAAGAATTGGGCTCCCTATTTGAAGTGATTTTGGGTGGTATTAGTGGCTCCCCGATGGATAGAGGGTGGTATTTTAGGCTCCCCTCCGATGTCAAATTCTTCTTCTTTTAGATTTGAGAGTGTTCAACATATGAGCAGGGATGAGCAGGGATGGACAAAGATGAGCGAAGACAAAATTTTTCGATGTGATATTTAAGATGGGACATATGTTGCATTCAGTAATTTCTCCCTAGCTGAGAGGGAGTGTTAATTTGGAAGCTCAGGGAAAAAATCCCTCCTTCGGTCAGTCTTCCTCATCAAGAAATACCCCTCCTAGCCCTTGGAAGAACTTAATTTGGTTGAGGAAAAATACAATTTTATTATGGAAAGCCACATGTGCACAAAAGGACAGGTTGAACCTCAAAGTAAATTGGACAACCTTGGATGGTTATAAATACAAGTCAAGTGACCCTAATTTGGGATAATTATCAAGAATTCTTTCTTCTCCCTTCTTTAGTTTGGCATGCATAGTTTTGAAGTTGGTTCGTACAGGTCCGAGATTGTAGGGTTCAAAGCTCACACATACATTTTAGGGTTTTTGGTTCATAACGTAAGGTTGTCACAAGAAATTTCTGGCCATAGCCACACACATAGAAGCCTCTTCGTGCAACCATAATGCTTTAGCCGCATGCAGGAGAAATTGATCTGTGTGATCGAGACCCAGGGTTTCAGGGGACGGTTGATTACATATTCTAATAGTTGACTGTAGATTTCGACACATGACCACAAATGTTGATAGTTGACCACAAGCTTCTAAATCATGAGAGTTGTATGGTTGAGATAACTATTTCGAAAGAGTTCTTAAAATTGATAATTGATTTCTCCATATTTATGGTTCGATAAAGAATCAAATGGTATGGGAAAATTTTCTCCCTACCTTTTCATCCTCGACCTATTTTTATGGTAGAAAATATTATTCATGGCGACTTATTGCATTTTCTCTCCACCCACCCTTATTTCTCTAATTTAGTAGTTGATTATTATGAGATAATGGTTGCTAATTGTGATGTTTCATGGTTTTATCTCATGACTAATCATAGGGGTAAGAGGTGTGATATTGATCTGATAACATGTTAGCTGCATTGTTGTATGATTGTACTTAGTGGATGCAATGTATACTAACATATATAGATGATTGCGTTATGTGTACTGACTTATTGTGTGTGCATCCTAATTTTGATATCGTTCATGATGATGTGTATGCATAGTACGCAGATATGATTTCATTATTTTAGATAACATTCTCTTGTAGTATTATTTTATTTTAAATTCCAATGATAATGATCAACGCCCTGCTTAATTTCCATCAACGAGTTGTTTTCCTATACAAGTTTACGAATCCTCAAGGATTGCTGGAGTTCTCATGCACTCCTCACCCGAGCACAAGGATAATGCATTCTACGGTGAGAACATTTCCCCTAGTTGGAGCTAGACGTGTCCCACCAAAAAAGTGGGTAACCAATGTGAGAAAGAATTTCTCCTCTCTGGAAAACCAACCAACCAATATCCCTATATGATCAACACATAACATGATTCCATGATCCTCCACTTCTTTCTCCAATTAGATTTCTCTCTTCCATCAGGAATTCCTTCTTGAAGTAAGGCGGGCCAACCATCAACAAGTAATTTAACCATTTTGTGATCATGTGATTTCACTTAATGTTTCAGGCATACTAATATGGATAAAGGGGTAAATTAGATGATTTTCCGATCTTGACTATATTCTTGTTCCCTCAAATCACTTGGAAGATTAGTATTTTATTCTAGTCCAATGGGGTCTCACCTAAGGCCTTAGGGTTTTAGGAAGGGAACTATTTGGGAGGATTTTATTGAAGTAGCATGTCCATGATATTCGATACTTATCACCATCCATATTTCCCACTATTCCATCTCCATTTTTGATCTAGTGGTCATTGGTTGTGGAGATTGGTAACTTTTCATTCTCATTCTCGATTTTGGGCTAAAAATATTTACTCTAGGGTTGATGTAGCTAAAATAAAGTTAAAAGAATAAGAAGTCCACAATGAAAGAAAATGATAAAGTGAAAAATATGGATGAGACATTTGATTAGCGAATGGGAAAAAATCCTAGCTGAGCTCTATCCCCCTCATTAACCATTATCTAGTTCCTCGATCACATGATAATACATCCATAAAAGAAACTCTTGTATTGTCCCAATCCAAACGAGTAATAAATTGACTCATCATTAAGGAGCATTAAATGATAAATCTTAAAAAGTAAGCTTGGGCTCTGTGGTATTGTTCAAACAACCCCCCTATTTATTATATTATAGTTAGTATTGTATTATTAAATGGGGACCCTTCAATTTTTTTCAAAAAACTTAGAAAATAAGAGCTTTCCTTTAAAACCATTCAGAATAAAACCTTATATGGACTTAGATATTAAGCCAAGTCACTTTATGACTAAGCATTCTCACTTCATCGCAAATTTCATCATCCCAAAGTAACAAAGGTTATTCATGAGTAAGAGTCTATGAAACACGATAAAAGAACCCCCCTAGAAGACCAAAGGTAGTGTTAAACTCCTTTATAAACCTTAAGGCTTAAAGTATTCTTTATAATATAAAGTGCTTATCACATCACAACTTTCACAAAGGCGCAAATGTTCAAGCAATAAAAAACTATGAATTGCGATATGGTTCAGACCCAACAAAGTAATAACAATTGTTATAACTTGAATCAAGTTTGACCTATCGCAAAGATATGTTTGAATGGAATAATCATCTGTTTGGGGAAAAGTACTTGAAAAAGTTAAAAGCATGCCACTTATCACAAATCACAAAAATACCAAAGCAACTTTGAATTGGTCTATTCCACGTAGCCCTACATCACCGATTTGTGATATTGCGATAAAGCCATTTATCGCAATCGCAGATTAGTATCGCACTTAAAACATGCAAATTTGAAATATCATTTACAACTTGCGATGTGATGGTTTAATGATGCATAAAGAAAATCACACGTAGGCCTTAATGAGTAGTTAATAAGGTTTAACCACATTTACTCTTTTCACGGCTCGAGAAGATTGATATATTTTTACTCGTCTTGAAATAAAAGCTTCATCTTAACGTCGTTTCAAAGTTTATTATGTTATCATGTTTCCTTTTTCATTTTCGCTCTGTATTTCATTATGTTTTGTCCAATGCCAAAATTTGAGGAAATTTCCAAAGAAAACGACGCCCAGGAAAATGGCTAAGAAAGGAAAGAAGGTTACAAAGGCTACTATGTTTGAAGATTCATACATGCTTCCACTGTTGTCTAATACTACATGCAACAAGGATGGTGGAACTAATTCATGGGAAGAAATGTACAATCTATTGGAAGAAGAAAACCAAAGGGCCCTAGTAACTAAAGCAACAACAGATGCCGAGGTCTCATTTGAGGGTTATTATTTTGAAGCAGCATGTTCTTTCTTGTACAAAATAGCTGCAAGGCCTAAAATCTTTCCATACACTGATATGGTAAGATGGATCATCGACAATGTGGACATTTAAGACAAAACATTAAAGAATTCCAAGCATGAAGTCATGGGGTCATTTAAACCAGATAATCTACATCGAATGTGTCATCTACCAGAACCATTGAAGCTATACGACAAAGCCTTCATTGAGCACTTCACGAAAGAAAATGAAGACCCAATGGACAACATGCAGAGTTGGAAGTCTAGCTCCAACAAGTTCAAGCGGTAGAAAACTAGTATGTACCCAATTGCACCACTGTCAGCGCCGCATAATTTTGCAGCCGCAATGTTGTGTAGACTATTTGGAAAGGCAGACAATACCAATTTTTCTATTGAATGGGTTCCATTAATTGATGCGATTGTTAATTCTATCATTATGAATTGGAGAAATATTTTATCAGATAATCTGGCTATGTCCATTAGAGAATACAGACAGAAAAGAATTGTCACCTCTCAGGTTATCCCTCCTTTTTATATGAGTGCATATGTGATGGACACTATATGTTTCTATTCAAATTTTCAAAACATGGGCTGGAAATTGACTCTATAGGACCCTATTCCTATCCATATTTATCATAAGGTTTTGTGGGAATCAAAGTTTAACTCCCACTTTTACAAAATATGTCATGGCGTTATGTTGCCAATTCACCAAACTATTTTTGATAAGAAAGCCCCCAGGATATCAGAGGAAGCTAAAACAAACATCTTGTCGGTGACAAGATGGTTTGGTGAAGAGTCATTTACTTATTTCAGAGTTTTTGGGAGTATCAAAAACTCATTTTCTTCCATTATATGTTCTTGATAAGTTATTGGCAAAAGAAATTTCCTATCAAACAACGGGGGATGGTATGTTATGAAACCAGCTCACAAAAAGATAGAAAAGATAGATCAATGACTTAGAAATCAGCCTCTTTGAGGGGGGAACCTCCTTTACGTTACACAAATGAATAATTCTTGGATGATACAAATGGAAAGACCTCCTTTCTATATATAGGAGTCTAAGGGGTCATAATACAATCAAAGCTGACATAACAATAATAATGTAAGGACACACTAATAACAATAGTGGGCTTCTATGGGGCACAATAATGAAAGTATGGGAACTAAATCGGCACAACAATATAATAAGGGGGTTGTACTAATAACAATAAGGGGTTACACTAGTAGTATAGGGACCTAACATGCTCCTCTCCTTCAAAAAGTGTTGTCCTCAATGCTTGAGTAGTTCTGGATGTTTCTATATAAAATTCCTGTCCTCCCATGTGGAATCTTCAGTGGGTAAGTTCTTCCACTTGATGAGATACTCTGAAATTGATCAATTTCGTAGTTGTCGGGTTCTTGTTTTTGTGACTGCTCCAGGTTCTAATATGATTTTTCCTTCCTCGTCAAGTTCTAGCAATATTGTTTGAATTGGGATCTTCTGCAACTTTTGAATGAGTGGCCACACTTCTTTGTCATTCTTCCATTCATCCCTTGCTTCGTTTATCCAATCTTGTTGGATAATAGAAATAGCACAAAACAATGCTTCCACATCCTCATCCTTTCTTTAGAGTGCATTTGCAACAATATTTTGCTTCCCTTTTTTGTAGATGATTTCAAAGTCATGACCCAACATATTTGTGACCCATTTTTTATGTTCTTTTGAAGATAATCTTTGTTCTAAAAGACATTTAAGACTATCATGATCCGTTTTTACCTTGAAGTGTCTTCCCATTAGGTAAGGTTGCCATTTCTTAAGTGCATGTAGTATTGCCAACATTTCCTTCTCATAAATAGATTACATGAGGGACATTTGTTTGTATGGATGTAGCTATAAAAATACCCAATCACCTACATCAAAACTTCTTTCACTGCAATGTTGATCTTCTTATTGTTTCATTCGATTCTGTAGCAAAGTGGCATTATCCTTTAAAAGTTGGAGAACTTGTTGTTGATGCTCGATGTGATCTTTCGTTGCTTGAACCTTTTTCTTCTTGATATGTCCTTCTATCTTGAGAGTTTGAGGAATGATAATTTCTACCAATGCATTACAAGATATGGTCGAATTCATTTCTTGATGCTCAATGTGATCTTTCACTTCTTGAACATTTTTCTTCTTGATATGTCCTTCTATCTTGAGAGTTTGAGGAGTGGTAAATTCTTGCCAATACTTTACAAGATATGGTCGGATTATTTCTTCTTTCTCCAGGGTTGGTTCCTGGTGTATATCCTCTTTTTTTGACATTTCTTGATCCTTTTCTTCCTCCTCTTCACAATCAATGTAAAATAATTTTTCTCAGCACACTTATGACCTTTAATGTATTTGTTATCAAAATTGTAACAAAGCTCTTTTGCTCTTTTTTCTTCCAATTGTTTGGTGTCAACCTTGTAGGTTGTGGAAGGCTAGAAGAAACAACACTTCCATCTTATAAGTTGTAAGGGTAGACTTCCTTGTTGCCATAATTTTGTTTTCCACTTTTCTTGCCTACTTGAATTCATTCTCCAATGAATCAGGCTCCCAAAGATGAACATCATGTTGAATGTTATCCTTTAAAGTCCCTATGGAGACATCAATCCTCTACTTCTTTGGAATATAATTTTCCCTTATATTCAATTTTTGAAATTCCTCAATGTGCTTTGCCATTGAACACTTTTGTTTGAGATTTATCAATTGGCTAAAGAAGGTGTTTCTCTTTGTATCCTCATAATGTGCTACCATTTCCTCCATGAAAATTGACCACATAATAAGTGGTTTACGAGAACAAATCCATTTATACCATAAAGATTGATCTAATTCTAAATATGAAGATGCAATACATACCTTTTGTAACAATTGCACCTCATGTAGATCAAAATATTGCTCCATTTGTAGTATTCAATTTACCAGATCCTTGCCATCAAACTTCCTCATATCGCCTTTTATTAATTTTAGGAACTCGATCTTGAAACAACTGTAACTATGTAATTTCAGAACTCCATGTTCTGAAATTACATCCTGTAGTATCTGTTATAGCACCAATTACCACCCTTGGTATTTGTGAAGCTTGGTTTAGGCCTAGGGCAACCCCTCCTTCCAAACTTGGTCCAAATATTTTAAAAACATTGTTTTATTCCTTGTACACTACTTTGCCCTGAGATAAAAGCATGTATATGCGGGTTAGTCAATACCCAACCCACGTATAGGTGTTAAACCACTTAAAAAAATTAAATTTCCTCAATTATGGGCGGAGTTCACAGTTTTTACCTGTTGATTACCTCCTATTTCCCGTGGCCCAACTATTTCCCAACTAAAAAACTAATTGGGAGGAGTATAAATAGACTTCTATGGGAAGGCCTTAAGGAGGAGAAGAGATAGAGTTATTATACTGAGATTATCCCTGATTGAGTCTGAAGTATCCTTGTGCTTCAAGCACTTCCCCAAAGTTCAGGAAACCCTTGTTTCCTTGATTGTTGATATTCTCCCTCTTGCTTGAGATATCATGGTATTGGTTATGGAAGGAGGATGTTGAATACTGGGACTGGACGGATCTGGAGGACGGTTCCGCTTGGAGTCGGAAGAAGAAGACTCAAGTGAATTCTCTCCATGTTAGTTATAGCTTTCTACAATAAAAAGAAGCATTGTCTTGTTTCCGAGATTAACTGTGTTTATGCATCATATACTATTGTAATTCATATATGAATGTTATTTTGATGTATAAATAATCATTTGCTTATATGATATAAAGTTAGTTTCATTAGAATGCTTTATCTATATACTACTATGTATGTTTGAATTGAATAATTTTCAGGTTTAGAGAAAATCAGGAGTTGCAGAGGATCTGAACCCTGCAGGATCTACCCAAACGAAGGACATTCGGGTATAGTTGCTCTCACATGGTTTGTTTATTTAAGCATTTTTCCTGAGTTGTATGAGTGTTTCTTATTGTAGTTTTCACTTGCTCTGTTGGGGTTCCAACCCAAAGCCATAGGGTACTTATTCCCGTAATAGAATTGGTGACTCCACTGGGGATAACAGTCTTGTTATTCCTAGTTTGGGTTGTTCAGTGTCAATCAAGGCTTAGTTCTTGGTTTGCTTGCTGTAATAATATTATTTGGTCTAGTAGAATCTCAGAGCTTAAGTCTGATCTTTTTGATCTGTCTTTGTTTTTTATTTTTCTTGCAAAGCTTTGTATATGCACCTTAGTATGTTTACAGTAGTGTACACATGCTAGTTTCTATGAAGTGAACCCACATATATGCGAGTTTCCTTTATCAGAAGCACATGTACATGCCTCTGTGCTTGAACATAGTCACATATACCATTTTTTGCATTGTTTTTTCAAATCTCTCTTCCCAAAAAGATTTGTTTCTTGGTTTGTTTAGTCTCTAAGTGGTCAATTTCTGTCTCTAGAATTTTATTATTCTGCAAACCTACTGTTTTGAAGTCTCTTCCACTTTGAAAAGATTTGGCCTAGGTTTGCTTTTGAGTGAGTTTTATGATTTGTGTTTTGGCACACAAGACTTCGTACAAAGATTCTTGATTGTTTTGGTCCTCTAGAACAACATATTGTTTTCAATCTTAGTGTCAATCTCAGTTATTGGTCTACTTGCTTTGCTTTCCGCCATTTTGTGGCCTTATACCTTTTCTTTCTTTTTGGAAGTCTTTTTTGATGAATTTGAAAGTATTTCTTTCCTGACTTCTTGGTCAGTTTGTCAAGCTCTTTGCTGTTGTTTGGGTCATTGAGTACAAGTTGAAGCCTTTTTGTTCAAGTTTTCATTCATTGTCAAATTTGTAACCTGCAAAGACTCCTTGTGCTCTTCTTTTGGTCTTTCAGTCTTAGTGGCATTTAGAGTGCTTTCAAAAGGTTGTTTTGATTGTTTTTTGAAAAAAGAAAAGATATTAAAAGACATTTTTTTTGTTTTCTTTTGCCAAGTTTGATTTTGGTTTCTTTTGATTTTTTGAAAGTGAATTGTGATCTTTTGGGATTTGTCCTTCTTGTTTGGAGAGAATTTTGTATTCAAAATTTGTATCCTTTTCAAAAATTAAGTTGTCTTATTAATAGTTATAAACAATTGCTTTCGTTCTTTTTAGAGTAATTTAGGATCTTGCATCTTCATTACACCTTGCATTAGGGTAGTTTTGCATTATTAAAGCATAGATAGTCTTTTTAGTTTTTGCATGTATGAAGTATGTTTTAAGAAAAGAAAAGATTTTTTTTTTGCTTTATAGAAGTTTCGTAGAACCCACGTAGAGATCTCTTTTCATCGAAGAGCAAATGATTGCATTCATGTAGTTAGTTTTTCATTGATTTCTTTTGCGTCATACAAACACCATTGGTTTCATTTCCATTTATACCCTTGCCTTAAAAGAATAGCCATTAAAAATCAAGCGCTTGATTAAAATAAACTAGACCTTTTCTATTGTCATCAAAATAAACCAACAAGTTTAGGTTTATTAGGGCCTTGGATTAGGCAAGAGGAGAGTTAACTCTCCAAGGCCGCTCTCAATTGTAAAACATAGAAGTTTGATTAAAGAGCGAAATCCAAAAGCGTTAGGGAGACTGGGAAAGCTCCGTGACTGGGAGTAAAGCACGAGGTTTAGTGAAGATAAGGACGAGAGATACCCCCTCTCTTACTTGTCAGATCCTACGTCACAACTGTTCCGCCTGGATTTTGATACAAGTTGGTGACCATAGTTGCCTATCCTAGGACCACATAGGTGGCTACGGAGGGGAATCCCATGGTACCTAAGGTTGACATTGTATCACGTTCAGTAGTACTTTTGGAGGGCACCCTTGCGAAGCTTGGGGGCTCGCACTGGCAAAGGATGTTGTTTGTAGGTTAGCGTAACTACCTCTGATACCTTTGCTAGTAGGCCTGGGGTGTAATTACCTCAATCTATTTTCGAAAGGCCCTTATCATTAAATTTCTTGTATTTTGGTGTCTGGTCCTAATCACCCAGAGTAGAAATACTTGGAAGTTGTTTGATTGTTGATATCTTTAGGGACATTTTAGTGAGTGTTCTATGCTCCTAGTCGGCCTAGCTTTATAATTTTCTTGAGTCTTTAAGTAGATATTTTAAATAATTCAAAGTGGCTAACCAACCATCTCGACAGTCTCCAAGACTTCACGGGCTTTCACCTACGAGTCTGAAGCTTTCTCCTAGAAGGCATAGGAGTGATTCTGCCAGTGGTGTACAACCAATGGCAGCAGGCGCATTGGAGATTGATCCTCTGCTTGGGGGTATTAGTTCACAAGATAGACCTAGTACTAGTACAAAGTTAGAGAGGAACACACCAGTTCTTTCTCGAGTACTCTTCCAGTCGGAAGATAGTATTGAAGTAGAAGAGCTTTCAAAGACGGTTGTGGCTCTGAATTCTTCTCTCCCTCCTGATCATCCAGACATTTTGTTATACGTTGGAACTCCGATTCACAGGCCTTCGAGCCCAATTTTACATACATCTATCCCTTCAATGACCACTGCTGGAAGCATAGCATCCACGACGAGTGTTGCAAGCATGCAGAATCCCATATATGTACAAGGGGGAGGAACTATTTCCATCCCTTCTAACACTCCTAGCACAAATATATTTGGGTCTACATCCATTTCATCGATGAGCGGAAGTTCTCAAGCTAATGCATCCAATTTTGGATTTTTCCCTTTTGGAATGCCCTCTCAAGGTATTCCTTCAATTCCTTTAAATATACCATCAACCACCTCTACATCCATGATGAGTGGATCGGCTTCTTTTTAGGGTTTCCAATTTGGAAGTGGTCATATACCACATTCCAATCCGACAATAGGGTCAATGCATTTTCCTTTTACAAGTCAAGGTAGTAACCCCTTCCAAAGTTGGAAAAACCCTGCGGTTAGTGGGATAGGAGTTGGGAATCAATTTTTCGGTCAACAAGGGAATGTGCCATATTCTTCGGTTAATTCATTTCAAAGTTTTTCACCCTTTGTTAATGCATGGAACCCTTTTTTTCTAAAGAAAAAAGCGAACTTTTTATTACCAGGATAAAAAGTTACAAGTATATGCCGAAGCATTCTATTTGCTCTATAACTTGCTGATCATAGAGCTCATTGGATGACAATATTCAGTTTAGCCAAACATTTAAAGGCACCACTAAGCAAATACACGACCTCCTCATATGAGGAAATTTCGGCCAGTGTCTGTCAATGGTGATAAACTCATAAAAAAAAAAAATTAAGACAAAACTTCAAGTGAAAAATATCACAGCTAGAACAGAAGCGTTGACATTGGGGGAATCATGACTCCCTCCCCTTTTTCTTCTCTACCTTTCACCATTCTCCTTGGGATGGAATTATGGGAGCAATTTGAAGTGGATTTTCATCGCCGAGTCGGGGGTTTTCCTTGTCTGAATCAGAGGTGTCTGATGAATGCTGCCTTTTGGTTCCACTTATTTCCATTGGGTTTGAATTCTTTCCGGATTGTGATTCCATGGGCTCGTGTGTAGGAGTCTTATGAATTTCTGTTTCATTTGGATCTGGTTCTTCCTCTTCATATTCTTCCTCCTCATCCGAATCTTAATGTATAATTTTCCATCCCTTTTGTTGGTTGCCAGTTTTCTTCTTTCTGTGGTTGTTCTTTTTGTATTCTGGACATGCATTGTGGAGATGTCCAGTTTGCTGACATTTTCTGCACCTAAAGGTTGTATTTTCATAATCTAATGACTGCATCTAGCTGCGATCTTTGTGTTTTAGTTTAATGTTTCCCGATATCCTTTACTGAGATCTACTTCCACACATATGTGTGAAAAAGTAAAAATTCTTTCATCTATTCTTTGTGTATCCATTTTGATATATCTACCTATGGCGTTCACTATGCTTGCCAGTATTTTTTGGTCCCAGAAATGGATAGGGAGATTATGAAGACGTACCCATACAGGAATTTTAGATACTACGAAAGTATTTGCATCAAATTACAGGAACCATGGAGTTATAAAGAGACCCGAAGATCCCCAGAGCCAAGGTTCTTCCTGAATCACAAGATCTCTAACTTCTGATGATTGGAATTTAACTATAAAAAACCCTTTGGAACAGAGGTGGATCTCACGGTCCGTAGACCATTTTGTGAATATCTAGTGAAACAAATCCATGGGTTTGGGCCAAAATCCATTAAACCGGCATATGATGGCTAGTTTCTCATAGTTGCAACATACCTTTTCTGCTTCTGCTGTATCGATTGTTAGTTCTGGGGTTTGCTGCATTTGCTCCACTATATATGGACTTGGTTCTGAACCAACCTGCTTTGGAATTGTTGGAGAAGCTTTCCATCCTTGTAAAATATTCTTGTAAGATGTTCCTTCACTTCTGTGTTGCTGGTGTAGATCAGCGTTGTGATTTGATTTGGATCCGCTTCCTCCTTCTGTTGATTTGCTTGTTGCTACACCTCCTCTTAGTCTCATATTGAGAATGATTGTAGATCCTGGTTTGCCTTTGTAGTCCTTTATGGATCTGGAGTCCTGTAGCGATCTTCCCCTTGGTAATAAGTGTTGCTTGTCAGCCGGGTAGCCGATCTGATTGGCAATGTTTTATTTTAAATCTATTACACTGTCTGTAGCGTAAAGCCAGGTCAGTGTTGTATTCCCTGTGGGTGTTCTAATGAAAATTTGAAAGCACTTGGGAGTTTTCTCATCATAGCTGGCGATCTGCGTCCAGGGGCCAGTTTTGTGGTCCTCCCTTTCCACTGAGGTGGCTTCGATACTTTCCAAATCCGGCCCATCCAAATCTACATCAGATCTGTGTAGAAACTTGATCTTATTGAAATGGCTATGGATCTGCCTTGCCTTGAGGAACCCATCTGCGGCTGATCTATGGCAAGAGAAATCTGTGGCAAGAAAGATAGATTTGTTTCCAGATCTTGGCTTTAGCGTTGCCCGAGGCACTAGATCTAATCACCCTGCTACTAGAAAGCTTCGATCTAGCCTTCGGAAGCTCCTCTCTTCCGATTGCAGAAGGACGGCAGCAGTTTGAACCCTCGGATTGGTATTGAGATCCAAGGCAATCACCCTCACCAGGCGCTGGAAGGGGAATAAATGAGTGTTCTTCTGGTGCTTTTGGATCTCACGGAGGGCAACGGTACTGAACCTGAATCGGTGAGGCTTCTTTACTCCTCCCGTCGCTGGGATAGACTTCAGCGCAACCTTCGTTGCAATCTGCTTCCACGGTGCCTTCTCGTCAGTCGACTTCCAGGCTGTCTGCTTCATGCGTCCCTTCTCTCCGTTATTACTTGTGCCAGCACCATCACCGAGCTTGATTGCATTAGCCCTCGCAGAAACCCTCGCCATCACAGTTTTCCACCAATGCATGGAACCCTTATCAAGGGCTGTCATCTCCTTTCAATACTTCGTTAGAGGGTAACTTCACTAGTTACGGAGTATTTTCGGCAGAAGTTGGTCAAACTTTGAAGTTTGATGGACCACAAGGATCACCTTTTGGTTCAGTAGGCTCAACGAGTTACTTCGGGAAACTTGGTGCCTTTCAAAATCTAGGTCATTCTTTTCAGACCTTCGGGAACCCTGACCATTCCAAATGGAATTCCCAAGGTCCTCCATGACTTCCTTTTCTTGCCACGCTTAATTTTCTAGACTTAACTAAATTGATGAATGATCCAATTAGGTATAATATGGCTTGGCCTCCAGTCCCAACTAAACTTCCATTGGATATTCAAAAGTTCGAAGGGAAGAGTGGTGAAGACCCGAGAGACCATGTGACCACATTTCACTTATGGTGCTCATCCAACTCCCTGATAGATGATTTGATCAGGTTGAGGTTATTTCAGCGAACCCTAACCGGGAATGCGACCAAATGGTATATAGAGTTTCCAGGGGGCACCTATACTTCTTTCACTAATTTGGCTAGTATTTTCTTGAACCATTTTCAATTACCTATTTGCTATGAAGCTGGAACTGAGCTTCTGGCCAACTCATCAAGACACGACAACTCACATTTTAGATCATATCCAGGAATGGAGATAGAGAAAAAGGCTTATCAAAGCTGAAATTCCACTAGAGTTCCATCTTGAATGGTTTCTAAAATCATTACAACCTGAGATCTCAAAGGATGTTTCTCTTTCCGGCGTTTATTCGGAAGAGTAGGCTATTTTTCAAGCCCAAAAATTAGAACTAATATATTATCAGTCTGGGACTCTTCAAAATATCCTACTAGACACTCCTAGATCTAAGGTTGATTTAGCCAAACCGAAGCCAAGCCCTCATGTCGATGGTATAGTTGGATCAATTGATGCAAATACAGTGAACCTTTTGAACCAATTATAGCAGTTGTCTCTACAAACTGCTTCTTCTAACCAAGAAGCACCATCTACACCTTCGCCTTCCTAACCTACCTCTATAAACGTTTTCCAGGCCTCTAACCCCAAAGGAAATCAACAATTTGATGGGAAGAAGAAGAGACGAGGTAAGAAGAAGAACCAGGAAGGGAAGGGTAATGTGAACAAGCCCAACAATGGTGTGAGTGAGGGTAGAAAAGAGTCCAAGAAAAAGATTAAATTTCCATGCAAGTTATGCTATGGAGATCATTTGACTCACCCCTTCCCTAAGATTCAAGATGCTCAACACTTATTAGTGTAGCAAGGGTCCTCTAGATCCCAAGCTGTCCTAACTAACCCTTTTCCCCAAGGGCAACAATTACTTGCTAGCACGAACTTGAACACTGGTACCTCCACGAGGGGCAACCAGGAAGGGGAAAATTCCTCAAATGTTCATATCATGAACTCTCATGTCGACATTGCTACACGAGCACACGATTATGGTGAAACAGAAACATCTATGGCTAATTCTATTGTCGAAACCATAGACCCACTTCATATTGAGCGACCCTCTGCTAAGTCTATACCTCGGATACTGAAAGGTTCTGCAAAGCGCTCGACTATTAACCCTAATGCTAGGGAAGCCCAAAACTACTCGATTGTAGAATATCTGGCTCAAAGTCCTTGTGCTATGTTTACATTGGAGATACTCCAGTCATGTCCTACTCAAAGAAGTGCTTTGCTTACGGAAATTGGGGCAGTGGATCCAAAGAATTCTTTAGTTCTCACTTTTGATATGCTGAATGTCAAAAAGAGACTTCCTCACCGTATGGCTTTCCAAATAAAGGCCACTTACCAAAAAAGCAATATTTTTCAGACATTTATAGATGACGGAGCTTCCACATGCATAATGTCTATGTCATGTTGGAAGGCCATTGGATCACCTTCAGTTGTTCCTTCACCGACTCTCTTAACAACATTTGATGGACATTCTCATAGGCCACATGGAATTATCCCGACCTTTCCTATATGTGTTGGAGGAAAGGTCATTAATATTGAGGTAGAAATCGTTGATGCTAACCTGGATTACAACCTCCTCTTAGGAAGGAATTGGATTTATGAGATGGATGCCATAGTTTCATCTTTATTCCACATCCTCTATTTTCCTCATGAGGGGAGAATTGTTAAAATTTATTAGTTAGATTATTCTCCAGGTAACTCCCGTACAACTTCGAATTCTACTGTTCCATTGGTGGATAATCGTTGTCAACCTATTGAGAATTTAGGAGTTGGGACGTACTCTTCCTTGATGGGTATATTTGGCTTTCCCCCTCCTACAGTGAGAATCAATGGAATTTCATCCTCCAAGGGGCCTTCACGGAAAGAGTTCTTTCAAACTCATTATTTTTCAGACCCTTAGACCTTACCTTCATCTACGACCACATTAGATGGAGAGCAAGTTGGTGGAATGGAATTTCCCATGTCTGCAACAGAACTTAGCTATCAATCTACCGTTAAGTCTACAGACAACCATCCCACTCCTTTTTCAAAGGAGGAGTTAGATGGTGATGTGGCTCCAGCTTGGACCCTTGACTCTACTTCTGCTGTAGATTGCTTAGATACAGTTTTACCATCTGAGGAAGCAATTTTAGAAGCAATGATGGGTGTATATTGACTGTAGGAATATTTACATCATCGTTTATATTTTCTTCCTCCACTGCATGAAGTCGAATCTAGGTTCTCCAATCTGCTTACTAGCGATGGTTTTACAGTTTCAAACCCTTTGGCTCCAGCATAATTATTTGTTGAAGGTAATACGTTGATTATCTCAAAAACTGTACCTCTAAACATCTCTAGGAATCCTAATGTTATATTTAATGTCTTCATTGGAGCCGATTGTTCCCTTGAAGAGATTCGAATTTACACCGACCTCTTTAAAGAGTTTCGAGATGTGTTCACTTGGTCTTATGAGGAAATGCCCAGTATTGATCCATCTATATTCCAGCATGAGATCAAGACGTACGAAAATGCCAAGCCTATTTGTCAGAAGCTTTGACCGGTCAATCCTCAGAAAGCAGCAGCTATTAAAGCTGAAGTTGAAAAGCTGCTTAAGGCAGGTTTCATATAGCTTGTTCCTCTAATGAAGTGGGTTTCCAATCCAGTCCCAGTAGATACAAAGCAAGGAATGATCTAAGTATGCATCAACTTTAGGGATTTGAATAAAGCTTGTCCAAAAGACAATTACCCCACACCTTTTATTGATCAAATTGTTGATGAATGTGCGGGTAATGAAATTTTTTCGTTCATGGATGGATTCTTTGGTTACAGTCAAATTTCTATCCATCCAGAGGACTAGCATAAGATGGCTTTTATTTGTCCCTGGGGCACATTTGCATACAAGAAGATGCCTTTTGGTCTTAAAAATGTTGGATCTACATTTTAGCGGGCCATGTCTTATGCTTTCCATGACATCAAACATATTATCGAAGCATACTTGGATGACTTAGCTGCTCATTCTTGAAAGAGAATCGATCATCCTAGCCACCTTCGGTTAGTTTTTGAGAGATGTCAATTTTATAAAATCTGGTTGAATATGAATAAGTGTGTTTTTATGGTCACATTTGGTCAGTTGTTAGGATTCATCTTATCGACTTAAGGGATTTGAGTTGATCCTTTCAAGGTTGAGGCAATAATTCAGTTGCCTCCCCTATCTTCAATTCGTTAACTTCAAAATCTCCAAGGAAAGGCAATTTTCTTGAGAAGATTTATAGAAAATTATGCCGAGATTACCAAAGGATTTATGCGTTTGTTTAATAAAGGAGTTCCATTTTTATGGGACGAATTTTCACAACGATCTTTTGATGCCTTTAAGTAGACATTAATCTCTGCCCCATTGTTGAGTCCACCAGATTATGGCAAAGATTTCCTTCTGTATCTCGCAACGGCATAATCAACCATAGGTATGGTTCTGGTTCAAGAGGATGATGCTCTCATTGAGCATGTAATCTACTACTTGAGTCGAGGCTTAGCAGGTCCTGAACTACGCTATTCTCCTATCAAGAAATTGGCCTTGGTAGCTGTCCATGCTATCCAGTGGCTTCATCATTATATTCTGCTATGCAAAGCGTTCATCTTAGTGGCTGTCAATCCTTTTCAATTTGTCCTCAATGGGCGAGTGATTGGGGGAAAATACAATCTATGGATTTTTATTTTACAAGAATTTGATCTCGAGTTCTTGTCAACCAAGTCTAAGAAGTCATTTGTTTTTGCGGAATTAATTTCTGAGCTGCTTTGTGAGGAAGAAATTGTTTACGAGGAAAATTTCCCCGATGAACATATATTCCTCATTTCTTCACAAGATCTTTGGTATGGAGATATTATCATATATCTACAGACTTTGAAGTTCCCACCTGCTTCCTCCAAGGATGAGCATCAAAAGTTACATCACCTTGCCAAAAACTATGTTATCATTGGTGATACATTATATCGCAGAGGGGTTGATTCAATCCTTAGGCGTTGCTTAAATTTGGAAGAAGAAAAATTTGTACTCAATGATTGCCACAGTGGAGCTTGTGGTAGTCATCTATCAGGGCTTGCAATAGCCCATAACATTTTGCATGCTGGATACTTTTGGCCTTCAATTTTCAAAGATTGTATTGAAGTGGTCAAACGTTGCCACCCTTGTCAAATCTATACTCAGAAAATGCGCATGTATCCAACTCCACTTTTTCTTGTTATCATTGTCAGTCCATTTACGAAGTGGGGTATTGAATTTACTACTTGTAATACGCCTTCAATGGTGAATCACAAGTACATCATTGCGGCTGTAGACTACTTTACAAAGTGGGCTGAGGCCATGTCTACTCACAAAAATGATAATGAAACAACATCCTTGTTTCTCTTCAATCAGGTTATTTCTCGATTTGGTATCCCAAGAGAGATTGTACTGACCATGGAAGTCACTTCCAAAATCAACTAATGACTGAATTGGCCTCAAGTTGGGCTTTCAGCAGGAGCATTCATCTCCGTATTATCCTCAAGCCGATGGGCAATTCGAAGCCGTGAATAAGTCCCTCAAGACTATTCTGCAAAGGACAATTGACAAAAATCACTCCAATTGGCACATCATGTTGTACCCGGCACTCTAGGCATACCAAACCTTGGTGAAGACTGCCACTGATTTTACTCCTTTTCAATTAGTTTACAGGCTGGAATATATTTTTCCTATCGAATGTGAAATTATGTCCCTTAAGCTAGTCATAGAACTTCTTCCAGAGACGTCTAGTCTCGAAAAACGCCTCGTTCATTTGGAACATCTCAATGAGCAGCGTTGAGATGCTGTCATAATAAATGAGGCCCATAAGAAAAGGGTTAAAACTCAGTATGATAAAGCTGTCCATCCTCAGGTCTTTTTTAAAGGTGACCTTGTCTTAGTCTATGACCAAGATAAAGACACCTTGGGGGCAGGCAAATTCAAGTCTATGTGGTATGGACCCTTTATAGTAAAATGAGTTTTGGGAAAAGGGGCTTATGAATTAGTTGATTTTGAAGGGAACAAGATGGCGGAGCCCCAAAATGGGATCTACCTTAAGAAGTATTTTACTTAGGTTCTGACCGAGCAATTGCTTGTTTGTATATATTATATTTTTGTACATATTTGTTGGCCATTTTGTGATATCGATTTTTTTTTTATTTGCGTTGGCAAGTGTTGATGGATGATATGATATACTTTGGATTCGTCGATGGCGCTAGTCAGCACACTTGGAATCTTTCTTCTACAGCTTGGGTGGTTTATTATCCATCTTGTCTGTTGATGGTGTCGAGGGGAGTATGTATTGGTCTTGCTTCAAATAAAATTGTCGAATATACTACCCTTATTAATTTACTGTCCGAAGCAATTTCTTATGGGATTGATTCATTGGTAGTTTATCTTGAATCATAGCTGGTAGTGTCATAATTAAATAACATTTATCGGGTTCGTAATCCTTCTTTATATCGCCAATTTTTTAGAGTGAGAGTTTTGCAACGATCATTTGTTTATATTACATATGTTCGCATTCCATGATCTGAGAATTCATTAGCAGACTCTATTGCTAATCAAGCATTAGATTGGCATATTAATCATTGATCAAATTAAACAAGCATAAAAAATTTGGATCTGTATATATATCATAAAATTTCCTATGTATAGATAAAGTGTTCAAAAAATAATATACAAAATTGGGATGAAATGCCCATAATCATGTCCAGTCTGTATATCAACCCGGCTCAAGATGAGCGGCTAAAAAGTTAACTACTGCATTGGCTACACGCCGAAGTATGCGGACCCAATCTCGTGGTACCCTACCACGCGACACTACATCTCCTCACGTAGATCCTCTATGGCTATTATCGGTACCTGGTGACTCAGTCTCACCAAGTTTCTTTGAACTGCATATAGGACTCTCTCTGTCTCAGCTGCTGCCTCTTTGGCACCTCTTCTGCAACACTTGTGTCTTGGAAATCCATTTGGTCTCACTGGACCCACATCTAGAACGTGGTCATTTTGTCAATATTTTGTCCCATCAAAAATATTTCTAAATTCATTTCATATTTAGAAAAGAAAAAACCTTTAAAATTTACAAAAACTTAAAAATGGTTACCTATGTCTCCCCATGCTACATTTGGTGGCAACACCAAGTCTGGATTTCCTTGGAAATCCATACCAGCATACGGGTAGTCGTTGACTGCGATGATCTGTTGGTCCCACTAGGAAAAAAACTCATCATCGAAAGTCGTCCTAGGCACGTCCCCACCTTCAAGGCGTTTCATCAAGTTAGCCCATCTACCCATCCAAAGATCTCGAGGGCTACTGATGGAGACAGATACTTTGGGACATAGCCCAAGTACCTTCTCGAAGAAGAAGGAGCATAAGATAGTCCCATATCCAAAGTTCTTTGTCTGACCCTTCTGAATAGAGGTAAACTAGCTCTTCATGTTGGTCAAAAGAGGTGTGCACCGATGAAAAACCATGGTAAGGCATTCCACTACCAAGCTCATGGACACTCGTGAAGCCTGATGCAATGAAGCTGATCCATTTACCCTCACAATGGTAAACAACATAATCCTTAGAGATAAATTATCCATGTGTTTGATTGGAATTTGACTTCCAATCTTTTCCGGGTATCCAGGACAGTATATATGTACATAGTCTTCTACTATAAGACTACTTCTTGTCCTGACAGTCAAATGCATGACCTCCCCTCTTCGGGAGATACTTGTAATAAAGTAGATGTCTTCAACCTCAATCCATAGAGGCATCTAATCTATCATGAAGGTGTCATCCTCTACACTCTAGTAGTGGATCAACAATTCGAGCAGGCATGTGTTGGCTTTCATGTTCAGCATTTTGAAGAATTTCAATAAGCCACACCCTCTCAATGCATCTAGTGCATTTTGGTCATTCATTACCTCATTGTCAATTGTGGTATGCTCTCTCTCTCTCCATGTGATGGTCATCCTAAAAAAAATTAAGTTTCAACCGTTAGATTTTGTGTTTAAACTTCAACTTGCATACACGCGGGTTCCCTTTACACACAATCGCATGTAGGGTTGTCGTATACGCGGGTTGATTACATCCAACCCACGTGTATGCAGAGTTGGATTTTTTGGCATCAATTTCCATGGTCAAAACTTAATGATTACTTCTAAAAACTATCACAAAACATTGCAAACATGATTTGAGGGTTACCTAATAACTTTGGTGCGATTTGAATAGTCCAATTGTTCAGAAGCAAGTTTGCTCCTTTTTGATCCACAACTCTTTGCTCCAAATAGAAATAAAAAAAAATATGAGTCCAAAAGTCATTATATAGCTTTGAAATTGCAAAATATTTTTTCAAAACTTGATTTTTCGTCTCATGAATTTTTTGACTTGTGGGCTTGGATTTTTGAGATTGGGTTATTTTTCAGGATATTTTGGATACTTCTTCGAGATGTTATTTCGGTCCAATGACCGCTGACGCATCATGGCAGGTATCGTTCACTCACTGCCATATAGGTTAGGGAAATTCATTTTTTCCATTGCATCTGGCATACTAGCCTCCATTCAGTGATACATTAGCCATAAGGTGAGATCCCATCGTGTCTTGGTTAGCAAACCATGTTCACTTGCGAATTTTTAAATCATGATGTGATGGTAGAGCCATCCTTTACATGGGCATCTTAGTTAGAACCTCGCTGACATTGGTTGCCCATGCTGCTATACTGAGTAGGCTCAGGATTCATCTTTATTCCCGCCATGATTTGTGCATTGAAGACACATTCTCCTTGCTTCTATGCTTATTTTTGGCCTTATAACCTAAAGGCTCCTTTGTGTTGAGTTGTACTGCTGCATTGCTTTTCGACCATTTGCACCTTTTGGCCTTGATCCAGCTTCACTTGGACTCATGTTTAAGCCACTTATTTGACCATGTATTCTGCAAAGTCAACCATGCAATCACTTAGATTCTGCAACTTGACACATCCTTTGACCCGTGGAAGGAACATCCCTTTGAGTGTCCTTGACTAGTTTCGCCTCCCTGCATTGAGCATAGAATTGTTCCCATCCCAAGAACTAGATCATCTGTTTCTCTAACACTCATTCTTTCCACTGTACTATAGCATTCTTTTATTCTTTTTCAAGTTTAAAGAAAAAGACAAAAAACATATATATTCCAAAAAGAGCGGGAACGAAACAACATTTCCATATATTGTTGGCAGCTAGAGTCAGTCGTGTCACCCTTGAAGAAAGCACTCAAAAGAAAGTCTCTCCTCCATTTTGGGTGGGATTTAGTTTGACTTAAGTACGCCTTAACCTTGTTATTGAATCAGTTCTCCTTCGATTGGTTACCTCTTCCAATCATATGGAGAGTTCACTTGTGCCTCGTGTATGACGAACTTATACAGAGTTATCATATACTGCCATATAGTCATCACTGAGTCGTGCTTTTGTTCAAGGGAAGTAAGCCTGAGTCGACCTCTCTGTGGTGTCTCTTCACCTATTTTTTCAGTCGTCCATCCCTGGTTGTCAGTGTCATGTTTGTCATCACATTAGTTATATTGGTCCTTTGCTTATGCCGATTTGAGAAGGTCTCCATTGACTTCTTACTGGAAGGTCTTGTCCTTATCGACGACAACATATTGCTCTGAGGGAAGTCCTAGAGCCGCATCTTGGCCCTATTGTCATTATTGATAGGTCACCTTGTGCTCAGCATCGATCAATATCATGGGTCTTTGACTAAGTGGTTTCCCTTGTGTTTGACATCAACTTGCAATATCACACATTAGGATTTGTGCAGTGTCTTGGTTTCCATTTGAACCTATTGGTGGATTCCTTGCCTCTGTGTTAGCTTTCATTATTGGTTGGTTCAGAGGGTTTCTATCATGCGCTAGCTACATCTTGTGTATGCCGAAAATGTGCTTTGATTGGGTTACTACATCTTTTTCGTCTGATTCCTTCCACATTATTGGCCTACGGGTTACACTTGCACTAGATTAATGAAGGATGCCTTAATGCCTTCCTTCTATTGGATCTTTTCCTATCGACTACGCTCATTGCTCTAGGACAAAGATCTAGAGTCCATTTGGTAGTACCTTGGGGTTTGTAGTCATCAGTGGCAGATTCCTTTGCTATCGACAGAGGGAACCCATCATTGTCCCCTGATTGATAGATTCTTCCAGGTGTTTGACTTCACCTCATTCATTCACACTTGTTAGATTATACTGGGTACCTTGACTCTCATTATCATTATCGGTGAGTAGTCTCGTGTTTGTTAACGGTATACATCAATGATTGGTGCTCCACATGGCTTTACATGACCTCTTATCCCAACCAATAAGTGTTTCTTGAACTTGTTAATACCCCCTCCTTCAATAAATTTTTGACAATATTTGCAAATAATTTTTCCATCAATCATATCACAATGAGCCCATGCAATATCCTTGGCTCTTGGAGGCATGATGGCTACTAATTAGCTCAAACTCTTTGTTGTTCCACTACTCCAACAAAAACTCAACACTCTCCAAGCTCACAACAACTCCAAATGAGATGTGTGAGGCAAATTAGAGGGGAGACCTCCTTTTATTGGTTTAGAGGAGTTGTTTTTGGAGGGAAACAACCCTTATTTTTCCTTCAAACTACCTCGCAAGACTCCAAGAATGCTTCTAGTGGGTTCGCGTCCGACCGGGCAATGAACCGGCCTGTTTATACCCAGTTTGCCTAAAAAAAGGGTGAATCAAACATTTGACTGAGTTTTTCCAGTGGTTCAGTTGGTTTGCCCAATGAATTGACCAGTTTGACTGGTTTCCGGTTTGACCGGTTTCTGGTTCATACCGACTGGTTTTTAAAACTATGGTTGGGACAAGTGGAACTATAGACCTCAACTTAGACCATCCTCTTAATTTTAAGAAGCGTAAACCTGGAGAGTACTCCTAAATCACTAATTACAATGTAAATGCACATTGTCAGTTTCTTGAGAATGATGGGTGGTTTTGTAATTTACAGAGAAGGTCTACAATAAATTCAAAATCTGTTATATATGTATGATGTGTAACAAAACAAGAGGTAGTTGATGAAATTACTATTTTTTTTAATGGCCAAATGGATTGCATTTAATGTCACCTATTCTACTTTCTTCAAGGAAATCACGAGGAAAATGATAGATCAACTATGGTTTATACACCCAGGTTGTAATAAATTAAGAATGAATTTGTTAGATATGGGGGTCTCAAAGTAGCAAGGGTTAATGGAAGACCTTAAGCAAGCTTGGGTTTTGTTAGGGTGCTCAATTATCATTTGTGGTTGAACAATGTGTTAGCGCAAGGAGTTACTCCTAGTGTAATATTCCTAATTAGCCATGGCTAATTGGAATATTCGATTTTGCCCAGTTTTTGCCTCCTATAGTTACTCGTAAATAAAGAAGTGAGGGCAGGGGACATAACTCACTTTAAGAATAAAAAGTCACTTCCTAGTAGCACAACGTTGTGACTTAAAGAGGAGTCAAGGGGGCCAAAGGGGGACGCAGAAATGGGACCCACGCAGACACATGGAGGGACTACGCAAGAGGGAAGAAATGTTAGGATATTCCGACACATAGGAATAGTTAAGTATAACTTGGTCTAGTATAGAGTTAGGTAAAGTGTGTTTCTTTACTATGTACATTTGTAACTTACAATCCGACGGTCACGATATGTAGTGATCCGACGTTCATTCTCTCCTCAGTATTACCGACACTTGATCCGTGGCTTGACACCCGATTGGTCCATGAATTCTATTTAAAGCGCATGGAGGGTCATTTGTAGGTTAACCGTGCATGAGAGAAGCTTATGTAAATTTTCATTCTTTTATTAATAAATTGCCTGTAGTAGCCACGTTGGCGCAGGCCGTGGACTGTTTCCCTCTCTGAGGGTTTTAACCACGTCAAAATACTGGTGTATTGATCTGTGATCTGTTTGTGAGCGGTGTCCTTTTGGTGTTCTGTCTGAGGAACTTACCCTGTAAATTCCTACATCGTACCAGAGCTATTTGAGGGCCGCGTCCGTTGGTGATCCAAATCTGAAGCCGGTAGAACTGCATGTGGCTATCGTTTCCTAGATCTACTATTTTTTACTGCTTTCGGGCCGAGAGGACTGCTCTATTGTGTTCGGAGTATCTGTTCCAGTGAGGAACCCCTTTCGTTTCACGCGAAAAGGTTTCTGGTAGCCTTATCTGCGTCATTTTTAAGATCTGGAGGAAAAAAGAGCTTTCTCAAGGCAAGCACGCAACCCAAGCCCCACCC
>APFE031337879.1:109659-144098 GCA_000404065.3 Pinus taeda
TTTTTGTAGATATTTAGATTAGCATAGTATTTATAGACCCTTTCATGTATTTAGAAAGGGTTGTAAAATTTTGTATAAGACTTAACAGACTGAAGTTTGCACTATTTTGCTTCAGCCTCTATTCTTTTATGAAACTCGACCACTTGCTTGTACTTTAACAGAGAAATTTCTTGATTAAATTGTGCACTACTGTCATTGATTTGAAGATTGTCTATGCGTTGAGGTAGAAGCCATACATAGCGATTCATATCGGGAGTGGCTTATGATTCAAATGGTATTTTTATCTTTTGTTTGAATTCATTCTGTGTATGTGATTTCGCTGTGTAATTATTCCTGCTATCATTAATTGTATGCATGCGCAACAACAGGAAATCTTACTCATACCACTATTGGATGTTTATACGATATGCCTTATTTTTAATGATGTATGCGTTGATGGTATGAACGTTTAAAGTCTAGTAGTATCGCTTTAATCGTTGCGCCTAACTATTTAGGTACAACAATCTTGAATGATTTAATATCTATGTCTTGAGAATGTAGTCATCTATATAATTGTATTTTTGGATATAGAACATCAAAAGCTATGCTTTAGAAGTTCAAATAGATTCCCGGGATAGTTTTATTTACTTATATTTCTGTCAACAGTTTTAGTCGTCCACCTATCGCTACTGTTATCTACAAAGTATTCAATCATCCCATTTGTCTATTTCTGGGAAACTGGTCCCATTACCCCCAGTCGGAGCCACTACCCCAAACGGAAAAGGAGTTGTACTAAGGTCCGGACCAGGTGGTTTCCCCCAATGTTGGTGCAACGATTTTCGAGGCATCAACACAATCCAAGGAGGGTATTTCCCTTTCCCAGTCCAAGTATGCTTGTGATATTCTTCGTCATTTTCACATGGAAGATTGTAAGCCAGCTCCTTCCCTTCTCCCTTTCAGTCTGGAGTCCAACTTTCAGTCTCTTGTACTTCTCCTGAAGTTGATGCTACCTTATACCGTCAACTTGTAGGAAAACTCTTGTATTTAACCCATACTCGTCCTGACCTTTCCTTTGCTGTTGGCCTTGTTGCTCGTTTTATGCAAAACCCTCGTGAAAGTCATTGGAAAGCAGGTAAAAGAATACTTCGTTATGTTCGAGGTACAGTACAGTTTGGGATTCATTACAGTGCCGAAGCAGCTCCTCTATTAGTTGGTTTCACTGATTCTGATTGGGCTGGTGACCCTGATGATCGGAAGTCTACTGCCAGTTATGTCTTCACTCTTGGTTCAGGACCTATTATATGGGCTTGTAAGAAACAGGCTGCCATTTCTCTTTCATCAGCAGAAGCAGAGTATCGTGGTGCCATGGAAGCTAGTAAGGAAGCCTTGTGGCTTCGTCAGATCTTATCAAAATTTGGCTTTGAGCAGCAGCATCCGACTACACTTTGGTGTGATAATCAAAGTGTCATTCAGCTTTGCAAAGATCCAGTTCAGCATCAGTGTAGCAAACACATTGAACTTCACATGCACTTCATCAGAAAGCTCATTCAAGACCATGTTATTGAAGTGCAATATTGTTCAACAGATGATCAGGTTGCAGACATCTTCACAAAGGCTCTCACAGAGGCGAATTTCACTAAACTTCGATATATGCTTGGAGTTCAGGAAGTTGTCACTAAGGGGGCATAGGCTCTACTGCCTCCTTCCTTCTCCTATTGTGTCATATTTGTAAATCCTTCAATCCTATCCCAAGTTGTTCTTAAGGGGGTATGTTAGGATATTCCGACACATAGGAAATAGTTAAGTTCAACTTGGTCTAGTATAGAGTTAGGTATAGAGTTAGGTAAAGTGTGTTTCTTTACCTTTGTACATTTTGTAACTTACAATCTGACAGTCACGATATGTAGTGATCCGACGGTTCATTTTCTCCTCGGTATTACCGACACTTGATTCGTGGCTTGACACCCGATTGGTTCATGAATTCTATTTAAAGCGCATGGAGGGTCATTTGTAGGTTCACCGTGCATGAGAGAAGCTTATGTAAATTTTCATTCTTTTATTAATAAATTTCCTGTAGTAGCCACGTTGGTGCAGGTCGTGGACTGTTTCCCTCTCTGAGAGTTTTAACCACGTCAAAATACTGGTGTATTGATCTATGATCTGTTTGTGAGTGGTGTCCTTTTGATGTTCTGTCTGAGGAACTTACCTTGTAAATTCCTACAAAGCCAAATTTTGCTCCTCTAGCTCTTGGAGACTCTTGGCTTCCAATTTTTTCAACTTGGTCAAATGGTGCTCTAATACCAAACTGATTTGAAATTAGAGTAGTTAATTTTTTCCTTCTTTCCAAAATCAAATAAAACAAAAATTAGAACCCTGTTGACGATTTTCAACGTAAAAATGGACCTTGAAACAACAATTTTTTCCAATCTCTCTTGAAGTCAGGAATTAATATCGATGCATAACTTAACATAATGAACACAACAACAAATAATCCATGTAATCATAATAAAGAGCGTAACAAAATGTTTATTGACAGAGTTCACCCCTCCTGGGCTACATCTCTCGGTTTGTCAACATGAGTACACCATTCCTATATTTAGTATCAAATGAAGTACATAAATGTTTTCTACAAGTAAACAGGTGGCTATTACCCCTAAAAGGTAATGGTCTCCTACAAAGAACTCCCACAAACAACAACAACACAACACATCTCCTACAAATATGGCATACTCCAAATGAAATGAGTTAAAAATAGCATGTGAACACTTCAATTCCACATTGAAGCACATAAATAAAACTTGATGTCGAGAGAAGTTAACCTTGAGCTGAACCCCATAAGTTACAATTTTTGTAGTAGACTTATGAAGGTGAGAATACCTCTAGAAGGTCTTCTCCAAGCCCAAATGCCTTATAGAAATGATTCCAATCCTTGACTGATCAATACAACTTTATTCTAAAACATGCACAAAGGCTAATTAGATGTGCTTAAATTAGGAATTAGAGGTCACCAATGGATTCAAAACATCCAAAAAATTCTAAGTGGACTCCTTTTGACCTTAATTTGCCATAAAACTCCAAAATCTATGAGATCCTCAACTTTCTCATGAACAATACTATCAACCATCCTACAAATTGGACCTTATGTGTAACTATTCTGCAATTTTGCCCCAAAATTTGTTCAATGAGTGACAATTTTGCTTTCCACCTATGCATTCTGTTAGATGATTAAATTTTCCAACCACTCCATAAATCTGAAAATTCAGGTCATATTGGCACACAGGGCTGAGGATTCTTCCTTAACGCCCGCCCCCACCTCGTAATCCCCTCAATTTCATACATTCGTTCATATTAGTGCAATCAAACTAAGGGTTGGACTAACAACATAATTTTCCCGTCAAGCTCTGTATCTCCTAGCACGCAATGATGTAATGGTCCATAGAGGTTGGGGCTGGCCCCTTGCCTCAATCTCCTATTGTTAGCACCTAAGTCTGCAACCGATGGTCCTATGGGTGTGGATCAAATGAAGGATTGGGGCCTTTCCCTAGACCCAACATCAATAGCTCCTTTTGCTTAGTCTCATGGTTGCACGTGGTGGACACGATTGGGGGCTAAGGGTCATTACAAAAACCCTCTTTGATGAGCTCCTTCCAAAACTCAATTGAGGGTTGTGTGGAAATAACATGACCGAGGGATGGGGCTAGCATCTTGACCCCGCTTTCCAAATGATGGAGACATAAAGTTTCAAGTATTTGTTCTGCCCATAATATAACAAGCACCACAGTGAGCAGAGTTGGTAGAGTGCTAGACTGATAGCTAGGAGGTGAGGGGTTCGAATATGGTTGAGCCTCTGACTGACCCACACCAAATTTTTAATTGACCATGGGATGCCAAATGGCAACCCATGACTAGGCCACGTGGCACCCATTCATTGGTTCACTTCAATCAAGCATGAACCAATAAGATACACCCAAAAGCCAGCAAACCAAAACTTGGCAAGTTCTAACTTGTCATTGCATCGTACCCTATAGAGTCACCTTGCTAACTTAGCAATACAAAATCTGAGTCTATTTCCCTTCTCAATTTTAAATTTTTAACTAAATGATCATCACAAGATAACTTGAGCATATGGTGTCAAATTGAGGTTAAACGAACATTTTTGGATTCATAATGGCAAGCACTCCTATTTGGCGATGGTTTCAAGCCTTCCTAATAACTTTCATTTTTGAGTTGAAAATTGATCACTTGATCATATAAAACTGTTGTAAATTTCCTTGTAGTTTATTACAAGAGTTTTTATTGTTACAAGTGAAATCATAGGCTCTACTTCAATTACTATAATTCTGATCAACTAGTTGCCACAACACCTACCAATGATTTGCTACAACACTTATCCATGAATTGTTATCATATCTATTAGGTAGGTGTAGGTATGTTTATATTTCTTTTATATAAACTAAGTTCATTCGATGTTGTGGATTTGTATTTGGAAAGACAGCTACAATTCCATCCTAATTTCTCATCCATTTCCATTTCCTTTCTCGAAGGTGGACACTCTCTTTAGTTTGTGAGGTATCATTACCTTAAATTCATTCTATAACATTCCCTCGTCATTCTTATCAATCTCCACTCCAATATTCATACATGAGAAGCGTTCAAAATTTTCAATAGTAAAAGAATTTGTTGTGACCACACAAGAACCCATAGTAAGAACGATAAAAGTCCTTATTGGTTCCACACATGAACTAGTAGTAAGAAAAATAAAAGGTCTTGCTACTACCACACAAGAACTAGTAGCCATAAAATTAAGATGTTGTTCCTCCAATTTAACCAACAATGGAAAATTAATGAGATGAAAGGGAGAACCCACATTTATAAATGTGATATATCTATCGTTTGTCCATGATCTTGTTTAGATCTACCATTTTAAGTAGCATATCCAACTTATTAGTGTGTTTAAAATGCAAGCAGCAACAAGGACGTTTGACAACAATAATAAAATAAATAAGCCCTATTCTTGCTACACAAAACTAATAATAGGAAATGAAACATCACCATGTCACAAGAATTTAGCTATTAGGATGTTGTTGTTACTAATCTTATAACAATATTGCTGCTACTATAATTTTTATATTCAATGAAGGGTTTTTCTATATCTCAAAATTTGTGCACCCAATGGTCTTGATTTGCTTTGAGGGAAAATAATAAAATAGGATAATTATGCTTGTAGAACTTTATAGAAAATTACTTTGTAGATAATGGATAAATAAGTTTTCCACTACTCCTACAACACTGCCAATGCAACTCCTTATAGATGGTTGTTACAATCTCATTAAATTTGTTCCAGGACGTTAATTTTGAAGTTTCAAAGAAGCTATATAACAACTCCCAACAAGCATTTGACGGAAATGAAATTCTTTCACAATCGGGATAGGTTTTCAATGGGCAAAAGAAGTGTCCCCCTAGTATGGCTAATAAAAGTTATTACATTGCATGAGGACATGCAACATTTTTAGTAGGGAGAGATGATAGGCCTCGTAATGGACATATTTCTATACACTATTTTCCCTATTATTAATTCCTTTTCACTTTCCTATGATTGTGTATTAGTCCATTCTAATGTTTGTATGTGATTGTTGCACAAAAATTATCAACTTGATATTCTACAACCTGTGTGAGTCTATCACCACTCATACTTTTCTCCTTTGCGAGTCTTAAACCTCAGTTCTTCATATCAATTCTTGAAAATAAGAGAAAGTCCTTAAAAATCTCTAAAACTCTAGTTCCACACTTTATCTTAGCATTACCTGCGGTCCTGCACCTAATGGTCATGTCACCTGTGCACCTGATCGCTCTGTCTCTGTGTTATGGGTGCAGACCACTATAAAAGTTAAAAAAGGTGAAAATATTCTTAAAAACTCACTTTGAGTCATTTTTGGAAGCTTCTAGAGGGAATCTTGAGGTGGCAAGTTCGCTCCTTAAAGGTTCATGCATCCCATACCTTAAGGAGCTAGCCCCTTGATGAGAGGAGCATATCCCTTTGAAGGGGGACTCTATCCCTTCATAAGTGGACCTGTAACCTCCTTCCTTTGCACTATAAAATGAAACATTGGGCTGGTTACTGGGGAGGTTGAAAGCTGAATATTTTGGAGGTGAAATGTTGTTGGAAATTAGTCTTCCTAATTGAGATTTTGAGAGGAGTGATTACATACCTTTTTTATCTCATTTGGAAGAGAGTGAGGCTTGTCAAAGTAGAGGAGATTCCTGTTTGGACCGTGGGAAGATCTTGTACAACATCAAGGCACCAAAGGTTGTAAGGTTCTTCTATTTCAAACTTAATACAATCAAGTTTATTTTTCTCAATAAGCTGGGTTTTATGGTTTATTTCATGGATTCCTTGATCACCATGATGAACATGATTTATTATATTAGCTATATAGGTGTTATTTGAAGTGTGCTTGTTTGTGATTACAGGTTCTCAAAAGGAAACCCTTTCGGATGATTGAAGCATGGCTGCCACAAACTAGCGTTGGACGTAAGGTAGGGTCTAAACAACTCTTTAGTTTTTATTAATGAATCGTAATATGTTTAGAGAAAGGTAGATTTGCTTGTCCTGCTTGTTACTCGATACACGCTAATACTAGGGAGATCGGCCTTGCCCACAAGATCAATTTATCTGGCCAACAAATTGGCGAATCCACTGGGGAACTGAATGTGGGTTTTTTATTATCCTTTGCCTTTGACTTGAGAAACTTGCTCTTCTTTCTTGTTTTTGCTTGATGTGTGTGGGATTGGGTAGTTTTTAGGATCTGGATTGTTTTTTTGGTTTTTCAAAATTTTCAAGAAGACTGCACGTTCTGTTTACAATACAGTGCAGACATCTCCAAACTGTTTATTTAGTGCACAGAGCCGTACCACATCTGGTTATAGTGGAAGCTTGTGGACCCTGTCAAAATTTTTGAAAAACCTAAAATGTTTTCATCCAGTTAAGTTTAGGTTTTATTTATGATTTTTAGTTTTTGCCCAGATCTGCATGTGTCCTGTCAAAAGTCTCTTGTGAGTAAGTTTCATTGGTGTTTTTGTTTTAGATGATTTTCTAGAAGTTTTGCATGCTTGGATTGGTTTTCACTCGGCCTCTGTAGTGACCTAAAGATTAGAAGCCTAAGAAACGTTAGATCGCCCTCGTGTCTTTTTGTCTTCTTGGTGAGTCTCTCTGGTTTGTGGAATCTGCCCTTCGTGAGAAATAGATTTCCTTCCTCTTTGCAAATCTTGGTCATATGTTGTGAATTTCATTTTTATAAAAGAAAACATAGTTGGGTGTTGTTTGATTGATTTGTTATTATGAATGAACTAATCCTTAGTTTACTGAATAACTAAGTAAAACATCCTCAAAAAGATTTCAAGCTTTTATTTCAATTAGGTTTTTAGAAGTTTTTAAATCTCAAGATTAGTTTTTCATAGTTTTGAGTGTTTTTTAGAAATCGTAGAATCTCTTTTGAAAGAATTGTTTTCTGTAGTTTTGATTGTTGAAAAAGAAAAAAGGATTTATTTTTTGTGAGTATAATTAGTAGTCTCGTTTTGAGTTCAATGAAAAATACAAAAAGATTTTCTTTTCATTTACACGTTGAAAGAAATATTTGTTTTTCAAAAAATTGCATTCTCAACTCTTTCTTTTAGCTAAAAATTCATTCAAGGAAAACAAATTGTTTATCATTTTAGGTTCATTTTTAGTGTTTTTGGAGTCGAGTCTTCACACCATCAAAGTTTAATCTCCATACCCATTGACTTAAAAAACAACCCATAAAAGTAATGCTTAACTAAAATTTATCTAGCAATCTTTCTATTTCTAGGACTATTATCACCAATATAGATCAGGCTAATATCTTGGAGTAGGGAGTAATTAACTCTCCAAGATAGTTGAAACAAGCAAGTAGCTATAGCTTACAGTGGGAAAATAAATCCAATTGTAATTGATATAATCTAGGAAGCTCCTCTTAAAGGAGTCAATCACGAGATCATGTCCGAACCTTTGAGACACTCTAGTCTGCCTCATTGGGAAAGGTAGCAGATTTGTGCGTATTAAAAATGGTAAACCTCAGATTAACCATTGTCGAGGAGCCTAGGGTCACTTGTTGGTAAACCTCGAATTGATCATGTCGAGGAGCCTTCAAGGGGATTGAGCTTTTTTATTCAACCCTTGCACGTAGATCGGATCATAGACCATTCCCTCAGTTGTATTTGTTACTATTGGTAACCTTAGTGACCATAATCTTAAGATTCTTTCCTAAGGTGACGGTGAAGGACGGGTCTCACTGTACCTGGAGCAGACGTCGACTAGACTCACTGGGACTCTCTAGGGGCTTCTCTTCACTCGAGATGGTTTTGTGAAGAAACTTGTGCTAGTCTATTTCATTAAGCAGGTTGTCCGAGTAACTATTCCAACCACCATTTCTGTATTGAATTCTGCGATGTTGGTTTTCATCACCAACTAGTGTTTTTGGTATGGAAAGTTATTGTTTCTGTGTGGTTTGAACTCTTAGATTTTTTTTAGGTGTGTGATTCAATTGTTTAGTTCTTTAGAGACTTTAGGTGGTCTTATTGATATTTTCTTTGTTTGTGTGTGAAATAATTAAATAATTAATTGTGGCTGAATTACCGAGACAATCCTGTAGACTTCAAGGGCAATCTCCCGAGTATACACCAAGTCAACTTGAAGGGCTACGAACTCTTGTATCAGCTAGCGACAGTAGAGTTGGGTCACCAGAAGCTGGAGAGTCATGTTTAATTGTTCATCCTATTTAACAAGTTCAAGCATCAGAGTATATTTCTGAACCAATTTCGTTTTCCGAAGTTACTAGTAGTATTTCTCCTACTAGTGAATTAATTGAAGAACCTGAAATTTCTGAGACTGAAATTCGAACCTGCTGCTACTCCATATTTAGGATTTGCTTCTCCAACTTCTAGTGGTCCTGGTTCACCCAGGGTAGGAAGTATCATTAGCAAAAATCTTCCTTCTAGAATCATTTCTATTGAAAAACTTGTTAGTCCAGATGAAGATACAACTCTCACATAAAATCAACCAACTTTAGAACTTAGGGAACCCGCATCAATCTTCTACAATCCCTTTAGAAGTGACGCTTCGTATGTATCATTAACGAACTTTTTAGAAAACCCATGTCTTAGTTTTTCACCACCTCGAATTCCTTTTCATTCTATGCCAAGAGGTTATTATCCTCCTTGGAATATGTCGAAACGGTCATCCATTGTTTCCCAAATAAAGGAAACATTTTTATATGGTGATCCTTCTGTTCCCTTTGGGTATCAGTCACTCAATAATACTTTTGCAGGAGCATCTCCTCAACTAATTGAACATGATATTTCAACTGGTAATAATGGAACTCCACCATTGAGTGTAGAAGAAATTCCTATGATGTCTAGTAGTATTCCAAATCCGCAACCTCAAGGTAGCCAGTTACCGCCTGGAGGGCAACCTCAAGGTAGTTAGTTTCTGCCTGGAGGGAAACCTCAAGGTAGTAAGTTACCGCCTGGGGGGCAGCCTCAACGCACTCAATTACCACCTGGGGGGCAACCTCAAGATAGTTAGATGCCACCTAGGGGCAACCTCAAGGACAGTACATACCTTTGGGACAGTACATACCTCAAGGTCAACCATAGACTCAGTACATACCTCAAGGTCAACCCCAGTATCAATATATACCTCAAGGTCAACCCCAGTTTCAGTACATGCCTCAGGGTTATCATCCTCGAGGTCACTACCCAACTCAAGGTTTCTAACCGCCCGCTGGTTAACCATTTGTACAAGGAGCTGGAAATGTACATCTCAATTATCAACCATACACTCAACCTGCTTATGGTCCTCAATATGTTGAACCTTTTTTGGGTCCATACCCCAGAATGAACATGGTGTGGGATCCATCTCAAACTCAATAGATTTTGAAACCTAATGTGCAGTTATCAAGTCAACCTAGACAACCTTTGGTTTCTGGTCCAACCCAGCAAGTTGTCCAGCCTACTGTTCAAACTTCTGCACCTGGTGTAGTTCATCAGCCTGGGCCTAGTTCATCTCGAGCTCCGCCTCAAACTACTGCTGCAACTTCTGTTCAATCTACCCCACCTACTTCTGGAGTATTGGAAGCTCCGGTTTCTATTGTTCCTGCATCAACTCCTCAGACCTCTTTACCACAGTCAGGACCCATAGTTCAGACTTTAGTTCAGATGTTTGTAGGACAACCTTGTCCAAGTACCGTTGTTACAAGTCAACCGCAATTTACTTATCAACCATACCAGGGACAGTACCAATTTGGTCCTATTGTGCAAAACGCAGTTTATCAGTACCAACCGTACCCTGGATATACTTATGAGAAACCTCAACAACACTAGTTTGGTGCGGTTAATCCCGGTTTTAGAGGAGGATATAATATTCCTAATGTAAATCCAATTCCAAGTTATCTTGGATATCCTCCTCCCAGAGCTGGTCTTGTGACCCAAGGTTTTCGAGACCCTAACCGTTAGTTACCTTTTATTGCAACTTTGGATTTACCTGATTCGTCATGCCTTACGAACGATCCAATTTACTATCTTCTGTATTGGTCACCAATGCCTAATAAGTTTCCCAGTGATATCTCGAAGTTTGAGGGCAATTCAGGAGAGGATCCATCAAATCATGTGACGACTTATCACCTTTGCTGTGCATCTAATTCCATTATTGATGATTCAATTGGCTTACGTCTTTTTCAATCCACTCTGATTGGCCTTCTTGCCAAGTGGTACATTGAGTTACCATGAGGCTCTTTTTATAATTTTAATCAGTTAGACACTTCTTTCTTAACTCATTTTTAGTTGCCTGTCAGATATGACAATGGCACGGAATTATTAACTTCATTAAAGCAGTCAATATCCACATATATTTCAGATCATATTCATTAATGGCGACGTAGATGACGTTTAGTGAATGTTTTTGTTCTGGATCAAATTTTGGCAGAATGGTTTGTTAAATCATTATTACCTAAAATCACTGAGCATGTGGCTAAGGCAGTAGTTGTTACTGAAGAGAAAGTAATTGCTCAGGCTTAGTACCTTGACCTTGTTTATACACAGTGAGGTTTACATGAAAAAATCCCCGACCTTCTGAAACACAATCAAATAACTGCAACTCCTTCAGGGTCTCATGCCACTGATGGTATGATTGGTTCAGTTAGTAGAAAAAGCAAGAAGAAATCTTCAAAAAATTCTTCTCCTATTATAACTTTACCAGATTCCCCGACTAGAGATTCTTCTACCCAAATTCCTGCTGATATCCATGTCGTAGAATTATCTACATCCAAATCAAAATCTAGCGATAAAAAGAAGGGGAAGAAGAAAAATAAACAAAACTCAAAAGAGAAATCAGATAAAAATGAATCTACTGACGAGAAACGTAAACCTCGCTATCCTTGTCTCATTTGTGATGAAGAGAATTTTACAAGAGACTGCCCACATCGCACTAAGGTTTCAAAAATCGTCAAAGGTTCTCAAACGCCTACTGTCTTGAAGGATCCCTTTCCTAGTCAAGATAGTAAGATGATAGCTTCTTCCTTAAATGCCTCAGAAGAACCATTATGATGATGTCCCATGTCAGGATTGCGACGCGATCGCAAGATTATGGTAGTAAAAATCCTGTTGGTGGTAAGGAAGTAGAATCTTCTAATTAAAACCCATCAACTTCAACTCCTTCTGGTTCTGATCCATTACAGATCGAGAAACCTAACCTAGACTTAGTAATCAAACCACTTTCTAAAGGTATACTTCAGAAGTCAACTTTCAATCCACATGCGAGGGCTACTCAAAACTATAACATTGTTGAAGATTTAGTTATTTCCCGTTCAGCAATGTCGGGTTCGGAGGTGCTACAATCATGCCCAGCACAGCATAAATTACTATTGTCTGCTATAGGAGCTGTTGATATTTAGGATTCGAACATTATAATCTTCGATTTAGAGAATAGTGCACCTCGCCTACCCCATCAAGTGGCTTTCTAGATTCCAATGTTAGTCAAAAACAAACCTTGCTTTAGGACTGTGATTGATGAGGGAGCTTCTACGTGTATTATGTCGATTAAGTGTTGGAGATCGCTTGGTTCTCCTACACTTAATCAATCCGCGAAGATTCTAAAGGCTTTTGATGGCCAAGGGTTTCATCCTTTTGGCATTTTGTAGGATTTACCTATAGGGGTTGAAGGTAAAACTATAAATCTAGATGTGGAAGTGGTTGATGACACTCTAGATTACAACCTTCTCTTGGGTCGCAGTTGGTCTTATACAATGACTATTGTTGTTTCAGCGGTCTTTCGGATTATCAAATTTCCTCATAATGGAAAGATCAGTACAATAGACTAGTTGACTTATTTTTTATTTGACCCAGCCTCTTTTGATAGTATTCAACATATCAGTAAAACAACTATCTCTTATAAGGATGTTGGGGTAGGTTTGATTTAAGATTTTAGTTTACTAGGAACTTTTTCATTTCCTCCTCCTAATGTATCACCTTCTTTTGCAGCTATTCATATGATTTCATCAAACACTATTTCTTTTGATGATCCTTGGATCATACCTTTCGATTCTGAGGTGGACTGATTTGGTGATGCGATGCCTTTAAGTCCCTATGAAATTGCATATCAGGTTGTACTGTCATTTTCCGACTCTTGAACAACCAAATCTGATCGAATGAATGTGGTCCATGGGGAATCACTTCCAATATCAACCTTAGCCTCAACAATATTTTCTAATCCTATTCATACTGATGATCAAATTCGTGATTTTTTGTCTGTTGATGATTTACAATGGGAAGATCTTCATCATCGATCTTCACTTTTACCTAAGCTCGATCATTTTGAAAATGATTTCTCATCTATTTTTACTTCAGATTATGTCAAAGAAGCACACAATCCATTGCAACATCCTGATTCTGAGTTAAATTTGGGAAATATCTCTCGAATGGTTCCTATTGAAATTCCAGTAAAACCCAGAATTATTGAAAACATTCATATAGGTGCTTCCCGTATGGATGATGAAATAAAAACTTACAAAGCCCTATTTCAAGAATTCCACGACGTGTTTGCCTAGTCATATGAAGAAATGATAGGAATTGATCCATCAATTGTTGTCCATGAAATTAAAACTTTCCTGGATGCTAAATCTGTCTAGCAACATTTGCATCAGATACATCCAAGAAAAGTTGTTGTTATTAATGCTGAAGTTGAGAAATTACTTTGAGCGGGTTTCATTTATCCAATAACCTTAACGGATTGGGTATCCAATATTGTTCTTGTTAACAAAAAGCAAGGAAAGATAAGAATATGTATCGATTATAGGGATATTAATCGGGCTTGTCCTAAAGACAATTATCCAACCCCCTATATCGATTAAATTATTGATGATTGTTTCGTCAGGAAAAGAGAGAAAAATGAACCTATTTGTTATAATTTGTGTTTTAGAAAAGCAGTTAACCACTCTTGAGCAAGACACTTTTTGTTCACCTCGGTTTGGAAATCCTTTGCCTAACAGTTAATCAAACCATATTGAAAGTCTTCAGCTGGTTTCTGGGTATTAGCTTTGGGTCAATTGTCACCAAACCATATGTAGTTTTGTTATGTGTTCAAGAGGTCAGTTCAAATAAACCATTAATTTTCAAAATATCTATCATCCATCTTGACCATCCCTAAGTTAGTCCTTGCCAAATATATTTCTTGAAAACTTGATCTATGATTTCGTGTTGTGGGCTTGCCTACGACAGATCGCTTTCTATCGGCTCCAATTCATTATCTAGAAATATGATCTAGAAATCGACAGTACGTTGGAATCTCCATGCCCTAATGGTAGGTTTCTCGCCTTCAATGATAGGTTACATCAATGACCTTCGATCAAAGGATTCTATGACGTGTTCGACATCGACTCATTTATTCACATTTCATGGATTGTACTGAGTACATTGAGAGCCATTGACATTACTGGTGGTTTCTCTCACACTTGTTAACAGTTCACATCATTCACTAGTAATCAAGTGGTTTCTACCATGTTCGACTTCGACACATTCATTCACATGGATAGAATCGTACTAGTTTGGGAAGTAGAAATAAAGACCCTGGATATATTTTCTACCACCAAGGCTGCGAGGAATTTTGTTATTCATTATACAGTGGACTATTCATAAACAGATGGATGTGCCCATACTGTGCGTACATATGTCTATACTCAAGATGTATTACAAAATCATTCATGTGTGAGAGCAATTTAGTTAGTTTTGTAGTCAATTTTGATCTGAGTATGGGAATGCCTACCTGAGCGATGATATGTTCACATATGTATATTATTATATATATTATATATATATAATATATATAATATATAGATATATATATATATAGATATATATGTTGCATTAAATGTTCTTACAGGTTCCGACCAGGGTGTCCACACAATGATCCTTGAAATGATAAAGTACTTTACTCTTCTTAGATGACAAATGCTATCCTCATATATTACATACATCCCACATTAGGGGGCAATCTATTGGACAAAAATTGTCACCTTGACATTCTACAATCTGTGTGATTCTATGACCACTCATGCTTTCCTCCTTTGCAAGTCTTAAACCCTAGTTCTTCATGTCAAGCCTTGAAAATAAGAGAAAGTCCTTAAAAATCTCTAAAACTCTAGTTCCACACTTTCTCTTAGCATCACCTACGGTCCCGCACCTAATGGTCATGTCCCCTGCACACTTGACCGCCCTGTCTCTATGTTATGGGTGCAGACCCTTGTTAAAGTTAAAAAGGTGCAAGTACATTCTTAAAAACTCACTTTGAGTCATTTTTGGAAGCTTCTAGAGGGAATCTTGAGGTGGAAAGTTCGCTCCTTAAAGGTTCATGCATCCCATACCTTAAGGAGCTAACCCCTTGATGAGAGGAGCGTATCCCTTTGAAGGAGGACTCTATCCCTTCATAGGTGGACCCGTAACCTCCTTCCTTTGCACTATAAAATGAAACATTGGGCTCGTTAATGAGGAGGTTGAAAACTGAATATTTTTGTGGTGAAATGTTGCTGGAACTTAGTCTTCCTAATATAGATTTTGAGAGGAGCCATTACATACCTGTTTGATCTCATTTGGAAGAGAGTGAGGCTTGTCAAAGTAGAGGAGATTCTTGTTTAGACACTGGGAAGAGCTTGTACAACATGAAGGCACCAAAGGTTGTAAAGTTCTTCTATTTCAAAGTTAATACAATCAAGTTTATTTTTCTCAATAAGCTGTGTTTTATGGTTTATTTCATGGATTCCTTGATCACCATGATGAACATGATTTAATATATTAGCTATGCAGGTGTTATTTGATGTGTGCTTGTTTGTGATTATAGGTTCTCAAAAGGAAACTCTTTCAAACGATTGAAGCATGGCTTCCACAAACTAGCGTTGGACTTAAGGTAGGCTATAAATACCTCTTTAGTTTTTATTAATGAATCACAATATGTTTAGAGAAAGGTAGATTTGCTTGTCCTGCTTGTTGCTAGATATCTGTTGAGACTAGGGAGATTGGCCTTGTCCACAAGATTGATTTATCCGGCCAACAAATTGGAGACTCCACTCTGGATTGATGGATGGCTTTTGTAATTACAACAAAATCAACATACTCCATGTTGATCAACCTAAAACGGCTTTCATTTGTCCATGGGGTATATTTGCCTATTGCAGATTACCTTTTGTACTGAAGAACGTCAGAGAAAATTTTCAAAGGGCTATGTCTTATGCATTTCATGACATCAAGCACATTGTGCAGCCTTATCTCAATGATTTATCTGCTCATTCATTACATAGAGTTGACCATCTCAGTCGTTTACGAGCAATCTTTATGAGATGTAGGCATTATCAAATTAGGTTGAATCCACACAAATGTGTTTTCTGTATAGAAACGGGTCATTTACTGAGATTTATTGTTTCGAAAGCTAGCATTCATGTCGATCCCTTGAAGGTTGAAGCTATTGTCAAATTACCTCCTCCTTCGAATCTTCACCAACTCCAAAGTTTGCAAGGGAAAGAAAACTTTTTACGTTGTTTTATTCCTAAGTACACCGGATAACAAAATGTTTTACCAAGTTGTTGAAATAAAATACTCCATTCTTTTGGAATGAGATAGCTAATAAATCTTTTGATGCACTTAAACACACATTGACCCATGCATCGTTATTGCATCCTCCCAACTACAACCAGGATTACTTTTTGTAACTCACTGCTTCTCATTCCACCATTGGGATGGTTTTAGTTCAGGAAGATGAATTGAACAATGAACATGTGATTTACTATCTTAGTCGAACATTGAATCCGACTGAGCTTAAATATTCACATGTGGAGAAATTGCCCTTGGCAGCTGTTCAAGCTATCCAAAGATTTTGTCACTACATCTTATTACGCAAAACCACAGTAATTTATGACTGTAACCCTACGACATATATTTTGACCAAAAAATTGCTACGGGGAAAGTATTCCAAATGGATAGTTATCCTACAGGAATTTGACTTGGAATTTGAAAAATCCAAGGCAAAGAAATCTTTGGTTTTTGCAGAATTGATGTGTGATTTCCCGCATACTGATACTGAAACCCAATCTTTTCGGCCTGATATCTCACGATCTCAGCGAAGGAAAATACGTTTCCAATCCCAATAGTACAATATTATTGGAGATACACTCTATCGTCGTGGGGCGAATTCTATTTTCCAACGTTATCTAACTCATGAAGAAGATGAAAATGTTGTGAATGACTGTCACTCTGGAGGTGGTGGTCATATGTCTGGGTATGCCACAGCCCAAAATATATTGCACACTGGTTATTTCTGGCCATCCTTATTTAAAGACTATGTCTATGTAGTCCGGAAATGCCACAATTGTCAATCTTTTTATCGTAAGATGTGTGCTCCACCTGCTCCTCTCCACCCTATAATTTCCATCAGTCCTTTCGCAAAGTGGGGTATCAACTTTATTACTTGTAACCCTCACTCGGCTGGGGGCATGCATATAGCCTCCTTGTGGTAGATTATTTTACCAAGTGGGCCGAGGCGATGCCTACATTTTCGGTAGATGGTAAAACTGCTACAATTTTCATTTTGAATCATATAATTGCTAGATTCGATGTTCCTCAAGCTATTATTGCTGATCATGGAAGTCATTTTCAAAACATCATGATGACTTAACTAACAGATCAACTTGGCATGCGTCACGATAGTTCTACTCCATATTACCCACAGGCTAATGGTCTAGTTGAAGCATTCAATAAATTTCTAGTTACTATGATCCAACGAATCATTAGTATTCATCGGTCAAATTGGCATAACATGTTATTTTCATCACTTTTGGCATATCAAACCTCAGAAAAAACATCAACTGGTTTCACTCTTTTTCAACTAGTTTACGGGTTGGGAGCAGTGTTACGCATTGAATGCGAAATTTCGTCAGTGCAAATAGCCATAGAATTACTCCCAGACACTTCTTAAGAGGAGAAACATTTGTTGTACTTATCTCAACTAGATGAGAATCGACGTGATGCTACATTAGCAATTGAGACTCATGCAAAACAAATAAAAGCTCAGTATCATCGAAATGTTACACCTTGTAATTTTTCGGAAGGAGAGCTAGTTTTACTATACGATCAAGCAAGCGATAAGCTAGGGACTAGAAAATTTGTACCTATGTGGCATGGTCCTTATGTTGTTAAGTGAAAGCTGGCAAAAGGGGCTAATGAGTTGGTATATTTTGACGGTGTCTCTTTGGGTAAACCCAAAAATGGGCTTTACCTTTTTCCACTGGAAAAATAATAATCTTTCATTATCTTGAAAAGTTACATATTGTAGATGCATGATGCATATGCTATTGTGTTTGTCAACCTTCTGAGGGCTCAGTATAAGATGAAAAATATCAACATAAATACCAGAAACATCACGCAGGATGTTCTTTTGAGTCCTTCTATTTTATGTATATATTTGGCACACAGGGCCCTATAAAATTATTTTATGTCCACTATATACATAAAATTGTTCAAAAATTTGAAAGATATATCATATATTTAGTTCAAGGGATATCCGCCATATTGTAATGTGGGTGTATGTAAGGTCAATAGTAGTATTGGAATGCATTTGACCCACGCTACTCCTAGATCAACCACTCTCCTCGGGGAAGTGACATGGCCGCCTTGGTTAGCTCATCGGCACTGCTGTTATGTTCCCTGTAGATATGACTGCAAGTGATGTCATTAAAATGAGCCTTCAATATATTTATCTCATCCAATGTATTACTGAGTGTGTCTGTGTGGCAAACAGTAATATTATTGAACCAATCTATAATGATCTTCAAATATCCAAATATATGAATGTTCTTGCAGTTATGTCTGAATGAGAAATGCATAAGATGACGAAGAGTAATGAGTTCAAAAAAATTGTTTGAGTCAATCCCCAAACCCATCCGGACTTTATAGAAACGTTGATCGCTGATGTATAAGATGAAACCACCCCTGCATTCCTGCTGCTGGGTTGCACCATCAAAAAATGCCCAAGGGTTATTTTTATCAATATGCGGAGGGTCATCAGGCGTTCAGTTGTGAGGTTGGGGAGGCTCAGGCATCTCGTTATAAGCCAGTATAATAAGTGTTGAAGGATGCGGCCAACTCACAGGTTTGTTATCAAACATGTTCCAGTTTCGTGCTAACCAGAGATACCAACTGATGATTAAAATGAGGCTCTGTAGTTTAGATCCTTTATGCTGGTGATACCAAGTTTCGCAAACTCTGTTTAAGTCATTACCTTCCCATGTGCCCGTGAAGTGAATAGATGTGGAGATGTTTTGCCACAAGTTCATCAAGGCTGTACAGTTTAGGAAAATGTGTGAAATCGATTCTGCTGCGCTTTTACATAATGTGCACCAGAAATGGGCTTTACCTGAAAAAATATTATGCTTAAATATTGGTGTGGAGATTTTTGCTAGAATAGTTTCTTTCTAGTTGGTGTGTTTTAGATTAGAAAGTCTGCCTAGTTTAGAGAGTGTTTTTATCATTATTCCTACTTATCTTGATTTCACTTTTGATATTGCAGATGTCGACGTCTTTCCAAACATACATTGGTTTTGCTAATGGTGCTTGTCATAGTGCACAGAACATTTATTTCGGAGCTTGGGTTATGTATTCACCCTCTAATGAGTTAGTATATATGCATGGGGTAAGCCTCGGTCAAAAAATGAATAACATTGTAGAGTATAGTTTAGTGATTGAGTTATTATCTGAATCCATCTCATTTGGGATTTAGAGTTTGGTTGTTAGGCTAGATTCTGAACTCGTTGTATTACAACTTAACAAATCTTATTCCATTAGAAATCTAGTGTTATTAAGAGTATTTTTGAGAGTTCGTCTCTTGGAACGTGAATTTGACTACATTGAATATCAACATATTCCAAGATATTTAAATACATTAGCAGATGCAGTTACTTCTTGAATGTTAATTAGACATTTGCAATAATCAAGACAGTAAATTTAAAAACATTCCATAACATGTTATCCAAGATAGATAGTAATAATGATATATCATAGCATAGAAGCGTGTCAAATATACATCGTCTTCGATCATAGGTTGAAAAACACCTTATGATGGGCAAAAATGATAGTACAAAAAGACATAAAATGTCGTATGAGTCTACAAAGGCGATGATCCTACGCCTGATGATGATCACAATAAGAAACCATTGCTCAGGCCACCCTACAGAGGAACCTCCTAAAAGGTCTTGGGACCCCAATCACATAGCGTTGTAACCTAAGTGGAATATCATCTATACTAGTCTCTAGAATATCTGTTGTCAAATGCTCTAGATGAATTTCCAATTCGATCAGCGTCTCTGTAGATTGGTCCTGTGGGGCTGGTACTACTGCAGCTAGGTGTCTCCTCTCATAGGGCTAAAGAGTGGCTAGCTGCTGGGGACCCACATCTGCATTTAAGACTTCTTACTATCAGTTTTAGACAATTTAAAAAACAAAAAAAAATAGTTTAAAATTTAGGAAGCGTTGAAAATGATTTTACCTGAATCATCCCATTGCCCTCCTAGTGGAAGATCAATGTCTGGATCACAACGATAATCCGTCCCAACATATGGAAAATCCTAAATCATGAAAAGTTGGTTCGTCAACCAATGAAAATACTCAAGTGGAAATCGAACAACCTCTGAACCCTCCTGAGGATGATGGGCCATCACTATAACCGAACACATAATCCTAGGCTCTCGGGGAAGTCTATCCTTAACATAAAGCTGCTATGGGGCTAACAGAGGGACCCTCTCTAGGCCAAAGCTCACAACTAAGAAACCATATCCAGACATTTTTAGTTGTCCTTTCTTTTCTCTAGTCAATTGGCCTTTTACATACACCAACACAGCCTCACACCAGTTGAAAATGGTGCCTCCGTAATAGTCTACTACCATTGGCATTTGGGATCCGGTAGATACATGTAACGTTACAATCCCGCGTATTCTAGTGACAATAACTGTAATCACTTCAAGTTCAGGATGGGAAATAGTTTTAATATCTATCTGTTTGTCCTCTATTTGGTCATTAAAAAACTCTAATCGAAGACTAGCGACAGACTGGCCACCTGGCCTAGTCCTGAATAGAGATAATCATTCACCTCTCTTGGGCACACCAGTCAAGAAATAAATGTCCTCCAGATCGATTTTAAGCCGGTGGCCACCAATCATGAAACACTGGTCCTATGTGCTCCACCTGTCTACCAGTCATTACAGGAAGTCTACCTGAGCCCTCATGGTGGGTATGAGCTAGAATTTAAATAGTCCACATGCTTTTAATTCCTCTATTGTAGGTGGATGAATTAATGTGGTAAGATCGACATATTCATGCTTGCATTCCTACCAAATGAGCGTTTTGTATATCCTACATTACAAAAAAGGCAGATTAGAACAATTTAATTCAAAATTTTTGGGCAACAATGGAAAAAATTTAAATTTAAAACTTATTTCGTGGGGTCCGCACCTACTAGTTAGGGATAGTGCGTAGGTCCGCACTCGTCCTTAAGAATAGGTGTGGGACCCCAAATTTTTCCTTTGCACAAAAAAGTCAAGCTCCGCAGGGGCCGCATGTTGCACTTGTGGACCCCCGCGAGTGTTTTTTTAAACAAAATTTTCCTAAAATCAATTTTAAAGCCCTAAAATGAAAATTAAATGGTTGAAATGCAAGATAGGGATAATGTGGATTACTTGTAGTTAGCAATTTTTGATTCCAACGATCGGATTTTCTGCAATATTCACAGGAAGTTTCTTACCCAAAAGCTCTTACTTCTCACTCTGGAGTCAAACGGTAAAAATGAATTTACGAAAGCCATTTTGATAAGCTTTTTTGAATAAATGAATTTTTAATTTGTTTATTTTTCACTTTAAAAAGGTAAATTTTCATGCATTTTTATTTATTTTAAACATGTATGAGTAATGTTTTGTGTTTTTGTGCAGAATATTGGATTTTCAGGGAGAACTGATCATTTTTAACAAAGAGCATACTTTTTCACTTTTTCGAACTCTTCCAAAATTTATGAAAAGTGAAACATTGGAGTACTCTTTAAGCTCTTTTCTGACTCTTAAAATATGAAAAGATTTCCGAGTTTTTTCTTTTTAAACTCATTAAAACGGAATTAAAAGGGCAGTCCACTTACAAGTCTTTTCTGACCATATAAACATGAAAAGATTGCCGAAATTTTGTCGTTTCAAGTTCGATATTGGTTATAAAATGACGTTTTTTCAATCACTTTTTTACATTTTAGATCGGAGTCACTAAATATGAAAATTACTCCTTGATTGTAATGGTCAAGTGGTTCCCTCAAGTATTATTTTATACTTTTTCAGGCTTGGGCGACACAAATCTATGAAAAATGACAACCGTGGAGTTTTCTTAAATTTTTCTTCTGACTCCCTAAAATTGAAAAACACTGAGTTTTTCCTATACTGGACTCATTAAAATTCAATAGTAAAGGACTTGTTCAGTTTTAAACAGGAACGGACCACTCCTTCTTAGGGTTCAAATTTTAAAACTAAGTTGGACTCATCTGAAGGATGAGCTTATAAAGAAACAAATGTTATCCTCCTCAAGCTTGTCAAAAATAAATAGGTACTTGGCAGAAATGGTTGGGGAAAAGAGAGAAAAATGAACTTGTTTGTTATACTTTGTGTTTTAGAAAAGCAGTTAACCAATCTTGAACACAACATTTTTTGTTCACCTGGGTTGGGAAATCCTTTTCCTAACAGTTAATCAAACCATATTGAAAATCTTCAGCTGGTTTCTAGGTATTAGCTTTGGGTCAATTGTCACCAAACCATCTGCAATGTCATTATGTGTTCAAGAGGTCAGTTCAAATAAACCATTCATTTGCAAAATATTTGTCATCCATCTTGATCATCCCTGACTTAGTCCTTCCCAAATATATTTCTTCAAAACTTGATCTATGATTTCATGTTGTGGGCTTGCCTACAACGGATCGCTTTCTATCGACTCTAACTCATTATCTAGATAGATGATTTAGAAATCATCAGTATCTTGGAATCTGCATGCCCTAATGGCATGTTTCTTGCCTTCGAAGATAGGTTGTATCATTGACCTTCGATCAAAGGATTCTATGATGTGTTCGACATCAACTCATTCATTCACATTTCATGGATTGTACTCAGTGCTTTGAGAGCCATTGACATTACTGGTGGTTTCTCTCACACTTGTTAACAGTTCACATCATTGACTGGTAATCAAGTGGTTTCTACCATTTTCGACTTCGACACAATCATTCACATGGATAGAATTGTACTACTTTAGGAAGCAGAAATCAAGACCCTGGATCTAGTTTCTACCATCCAGGTTGCAAGGAATTTTGTTATTCAATATACAGTGGACTATTCATAAACAGATGGTTGTGCCCATACTGTGTCTACATATGTCTATACTCATGATGTATTACAAAATCATTGCTATATCATAGTAGTTTAGTTAGTTTTCTAGGCAATTTTGATCTGAGTATGGGAATGCCTACCTCAATGATGATATGTTCACATATATGTATTTTGCCTTGAATGTTTTTATAGGTTCCAACTGGGGTGTCCACAGGCTGATCCTTGAAATGACAAAGTACTTCACTCTTCTTAGATGACGAATGCTATCCTCATCTATTACAAACTTCACACTTTAGGGGGCAATTTGTTGCACAAAAATTCTCACATTGACTTTATGCAATTTGTGTGAGTCTATCACCACTCATACCTTCCTCCTTTGCAAGTCTTAAACCTCAGTTCTTCATATCAAGCCTTGAAAATAAGAGAAATTCCTTAAAAATCTCTAAAACTCTGGTTCTGCACTTTCTCTTAGCATTACCTATGGTCCCGCACCTAATGGTCATGTCCCCTGTGCACTTGACTGCTCTGTCTCTGTGTTATGGGTGCGGACCCTTGTAAAAATTAAAAAGGCGTAAGTACATTCTTAAAGACTCACTTTGACTCTTTTCTGGAAGCTTCTAGAGGGAATCGTGAGGTGGCAAGTTCGCTCCTTAAAGTTTCATGCATCCCATACCTTAAGGAGCTAACACCTTGATGAGGAGCTTATCCCTTTGAAGGAGGACTCTATCCCTTCATAGGTGGACCTGTAACCCTCTTCCTTTACACTATGAAATGAAACATTGGGCTTGTTACTGAGGAGGTTGAAAGGTGAATATTTTTGAGGTGAAATGTTGTTGGAACTTAGTCTTCCTAATTGCGCTTTTGAGAGGAGATATTACATACCTTTTTTATCTCATTTGGAAGAGAGTGAGGCTTGTCAAAGTAGAGGAGATTCCTATTTGGACCATCGGAAGAGCTTGTACAACATCAAGGCACCAAAGGTTGTAAAGCTGTGTTTTATGGTTTATTTCATGGATTCCTTGATCATCATGATGAACATTATTTATTACATTAGCTATGTAGGTTTTATTTGATATGTGCTTATTTGTGATTTCAGATTCTTAAAAGGAAACTCTTTCAGACGACTGAATCATGTTTGCCACAAACTAGAATTGGGCTTAAGGTAGGGTCTAAACACTTCTTTAGTTTTTATTAATGAATCACAATATGTTTGGAGAGAGGTAGATTTGTTTGTCCTACTTGTTGCTCGATATCTGTTGATACTAGGGAGAGACTGGCCTTGTCTGCAAGATCGATTTATCCGACCAAGAATGATATTTAGACATAAGGTGTTTTCCATTGCATTTCCTTGGTATTTTATATGATTTTATGATTACACATTAAAAAGGTATCATATTTTCATTTACCTTTGACTTAATCTGCAAAAACAACATGCAAAATGTATTGTTACAAAAGTTATGATGTTTTCATAGGGGACGTTTTGGTTACAGTTGTTGCAACTCCGAACTATATTGCTACAACTATAATTCATGTCATTGGGGAAACTCTGAACTCTATTGCCACAACTATAATTCATGTTGTTATTGCAAATCCGAGCTCTATTGCTAAAAATATAATTCATGTCGTTGCGGAAACTCCAATTCATGATGTTGTTGCAACTCCAATTCACAATGTCGCTACAACTCCCACTGCTGCAACTATAATTCACGATATTGTTGCAACTCCCATTGCCGCAAATAAAATTCATGTTTTCACTGTTGTGGCATTTCCAATTCATGTATTTGTGATAACTCCATGAGCCGATGGAACCTTGCAATGGTCGGAAACTAGAATTAATGTTGTAACGCAACTGTGATTGCATTATTTTCATATGGATTAATATTACTCATTTTTAACTATGTTATCAAAATTATTTTGGAACTATGTATGATTCATTTATTGTTTACTAATTACTATCCAATGACGTGAGAGGCTTCTAGAGATATATTTATTATTTTCTAATTGTTAGCAAACCAAATGTGAAACTTGTGCATCTCATTTATTGGTTATTATTTATTTTTTAAACAAATGTTATCTATAAGTGGAGTTCCTCTTTCATTCCATGAGGACTCGGAGAAATTTCCATATCATAATGAAACAATAGCCACATGGTGGCATTTCATTACTAATTTGCATACATGAATTGTGTGCATCTAGTTTATATGGTTGAAATAATATGTGTGAACATATCATTATTTAAAATAAAAACTTGCATTGAAAATTTATATGTTTAAAATTTGGATTATATTTTTTATTTTAAAAGTGTCCATAGCTTTAAAATAATTAATTTTAGATAACAACAAAACTATATCAAAGCTTATGCAAAAAGGTACATTAAAAAGTATATAAGGAAAAATTCTTCTAGAGGTATTTTTTAAAATATTTATTTGAGTAATATTACAAATAGTTTCAGGGTAGACTACCAAATACCAATGTCATTATGAGTGACATCAAATTAGAATAAAAAATAACGGATATATAGTAGCTAGTACATGCATTTAGCTTAAATATAGTTTAATTAAACTAAAAAATAATAAAGACACTTATTTGATAACAAAAATAAAACAACAAATAATAAAATGTTTTTTTGTAGAATGGCAACACCAAAAATTAAGAAATATTATTAACTAATATTGTTTCTATTAAGATATATACACTTTCTCACACACACACACACACACACACACATATTGAATTTATTGAAATATGTTTTTAATATAATAATAAGTTCCCCTTAATTGAAAAAGAAGAATTATAATTAACAAAATTAGCAAAATGAAAACAAAAAATCAAGAAATTAAATAAAAATAAAATAAAACAAAAAACGAAAAATTAGTAACTAGTAAAAATGGAAGTTACTAAGCAACCTATAATAAGGCCTCACCCAATCACCTTACAACTAAATAAATTTAAATAATAACAAAAAATGAATTCTTAAGGTTAAGCTATGGATAAGTAACAAATTTGTTTTGTCAAAGACAAAGTAGACAAAGCAAAGACCAAAAATTTATGATGATTATCCATAATTTAACCTTAAGAATTCAATTGTCTTATTTTATTATTATTATTTAAATTTATTCCTTTTTAAGGTGATTGGTTAAGCTCTAGTTACTATTATTTTTTTTATTTTATCCATTCTATTAGTTACTATTATTTTTTTATTTTTCCTCTTGTTTAAACTATTTCTTTTTTTTTCTATTTTCCCATTTTCATGAATTTATAATCTTTCATCCATATTTAGAATTAAAGGTTACTTATTATTATATTAAAAATATATTTTAATAAATTTTAATTTATAAGAAATTATATTATATATATATATATATATTTAAATTTATATATATATATATATATACATATATATACATATATAATATATACATATACATTACATATATATAATATATATACACACTATATTAAAGTGTATATTATGCTAATAACCACATAGATCCATCTTAATGTAGGAATCTATATAAGCCCACTAGGATCAAATTTTTTCAAGGTGCAAAGTTTTTTTAGACGTGAAAAATAATAATGTTATTTTTCTTTATTTAAATTGTATTTTTAAATGCTAAATAATTTTAATATAAGACTGAATAATCGTTTTAATCATAAAACTTAATTTTTTCATGATATATAAATAATTTTCTTAAAGTGATATATACTAACAACTGGAAGAAGTTGAAAAAGCGTGGTAAGCCATTAGTGTATGAAAGAGTAGCATTAAATTGTTACTCTTCCATATTGACACTGAAAGTGTCACCATATGTTCCCAAACGGTGTAAGTAGAATTTTGGATCCTAGTTAAAGAGGGGGGTCTCAAGAATTACAATCATGGGTATCAACAATGTTAGGTTCTCTCTGTCTGGTCATTTATTGTATTCTTAGTGGAATGTATGCATGTGTGAGGTAGAAGTGTTGTTGTGTTGTTCTCATGGTTTTATGGTTGTTGGTTGTAAAGCTATTCATACTTTTCAATTTTTTATGATTGACATATACTTCAACATATTTCCTTGATGGGATGTTTATGATTTGATGGCAAGTGGTTGTTAACTTTTAATTGTTTTACTTTATGTAAATCATGTATGCCCTAGCCTATTTGATTGCGGTGCTTAGGACCATTATTATTAGAGGTGTAGTGATAGAGAGAAAATTATGGCACATGCTTGTACATTAAACAAGACTTATATGAGTTAAATTTGAACTCAATGAATTGGCTTACAATAGTTTCTTGCCTAGTTCAATGAATCTGGATACTCGTTTTGAAACACCTATATTCATTGTGAAATGTCCTCATTTTATGATTTTTTAGGCATGTCTTTCATTTTAATAGGATTGGCCTCACATATGTCCTTGTAATAACAAACTGGAAACCTAGATGTAAGTTACATAAGGAAAAATGAGATTTGCAAAATGTCATCAATGTATGATTTCTTAGGCATGTCTTTTCTTTTAATAGGATTGGCCTCACATATGTCCTTGAAATAAGAAACTGGAAACCTGGATGTAAGCTACATAAAGAAAAATTAGGTTAGTATTCTAAGTATATTAATCTATTGAAGGACACCCAATGGGTCTATAGAGTAATGTTATCTTTGTAGCAAAAATTATCTTCATGTTCTCAAGAGGATGTATTGTAAATGTCTCTAGATGAGGTTCATTCATGGGTCTTCAACCTTGACTTGTAGCATGTGGGAAAGAAAATGCAATCTTTGGAATGGTTCTTCATTTTCTTACTAGACTAAGGGTTATCGCAGAGGCTTCTATTGAATTTGATCTTCAAAGCCACATTTTTGGTATTGCAATTGTGTAGGTCTAGAATTTTTTTGTCTTTGATTTGATGATGTCTTTGTTTTCTCCCTTTTATCACTTCTATTTACTAAAATTTTATGAAAATAATTTTTTTGAGTTTTCTTTGAAGTTTAATTGAAAAATGCAAATGAAATGACCATGTAGGTCTTCTCCATCTTTTCTGGAACAAGTCATAACATGCGATGGATAATATATATGAGGACATGGCAAGATAAATTAATCACAAAACTTTTTGGATGGCAAGTTTATTCATGGTTTTTAAACCTTGACTTATAGAATTTTGGAAAATGAATGCAATATTTGGAATGGTTCTTTGTTTTCTTACCAGACTAGAAGTTGTGGCAGTTTCTTCAATTGTAGTTGATCTTCGAGACTGCATTATTCATACTAAAATTGTATAATTATATTATTTACAACAAGTATTTTAAAATTTTTTTAAAATAGTTAATTATATTCATGTATGTTTTATAATCAAATAATGAAATAAATATTAGGTTAAATTTTATTTCATTTTGTTAACAGTGGGAAGAAAACTTGCTTTCATTAAAACAAAAGTAAATTACATCTACATAGGTCTTTCTTCTATACATAGTTCTGGTTAACTTTAATTTATTTTCAAATTCAAGAGTGGAATTTCAATCGATGATTTTTGGTACCTCATACTTTTGTGCTAATGGATTGCATGTAATAAGAAAAGACAAGCAATATTCGATGTAAGGGCTTTAGAAATGATGAGCGAAGCTTACTTGGCGAGCTTGGTCAATTTTGGTCAAAGATATTAATAGATTTGTTTATGTTGTAATTTTTTATTTTCTCTATTATTGTTATTACTAACAACCAAGAACCATGGTTGTCAACCACTATAAAAATTACCAAATGGATACATTAATGTAAAGTGGATCTATACTAGAGATTTAAGACTTGTCCTGCTAAAGGAAATGTTTGGAGTAAAGGGATCATGGTCATGGAAAAGGATACTGTAGTTTTTCAAATTAACACTAAGAGATAACGCCATTTATTAATTGTTTTTAAAATAAAAATTGGTATGTGGAGGATTTAAAGGCAAAACCAACCAAATAAAAATAAACAAAGTATAATTTTAATTTTATAATAGAGATGATTTTTTTTTTAATTAGATGTAAATGGATATACAACTTAAGATGTAGGATCAATGATAAATTTTCCACTTTGGATAAGAATACAAATAGATTTATTGATCTTAATTTTTTATATGGATTTTACAAAGTAAAATTATCTATTATTATCACTATGTTGTATTTTTTATATTCTCTCCTAATTTATACCAATAAAAATGTAATTTTGTTAAATAGAAAAATATATTAATTTTTTTTTTTAAATTAAAAAAATTAGTTTTTATAATTTATTTTTATACAATCAAACATTACATTTGAATTAAATATTATTAAATTGGTAACACCCCTCCCTTTTGTGTTAAATAATTGTAAACCTAACTTGAGTTAAAGCTAGGTGTGATACCCTCCCTTGTGGGTTAAACCATTTTAAACCTAATCTGAGGAAAGGTAGGTGTGATATGTAATATGAAAAGAAAATATGTTTTTAAATAAATAAATCACTTGCAGGGTGGAGCACCAAGAGAGATGGGATTCTTTCCAAATCCCATTCAGGAATGGGATAGAGATAAATCTTTCATGATAAAGCTTCTAGATGTGATTCTAGATAAGCTTGGATGGATGGGAGATAAAGATCCATCGAGCATAAAATCCTTGTGGGGGATAAATGCAAGATTTTATGAGGAAAATCCTTATGTGAGATAAAGACGACATTTTCCAAAAAAGACCTAGGGAAATGGAAAAATCCACAAAAGTGGGACGCCCCTAATGAAAACTAAATTATGAGAGAGTATATTAAATACCCTATGCATTGATCAATTGGGGATAGTTGATCCTTGGCAAGAACCTCAACTTAGGGGGGAATTAGAGGTGATTCATGGTTTGGTGCTAGTTCTCCACTCACCAAGTGAGGTTTTATTCGGTTTCATATGTGTGGAGTGTTTTGTATGTTGGTTCTGACCTCTATATTCCTTCCTTCCTATTGAAACTCTTAAATCATATAACTCATTGGTATATATGAGGTGTATCTATACGAAAATAATTGTTGTCTTATGTATGTGACTTTCAATGTATATGAGAAACGGTGGAACCATGGTAATGTGTTGTTAATACTTGTGTTAAAGCATTAGATTTCTCATCGTCGACTTGCATATGGTTCTCTAGTGTCATGTTATCTGTAGAAGCATATTAAGTGGATTAGAAGTTTCAATACCCATGCATGGTAGCATATTGCACATAATTAGATTACCTAGGATATTACAGTACTATGGAAGTAATGGAATTTTTAATCATATCAATCCTTATACATCCAAGAATAGAGTTTTAGCGGAGGCATGACATGTAGTTCTATATATAGTAACATTGTTACGTAGAGATCATGTATGAATATGTGAGATGACTATGGATTCTCTAATTGATTGTAATTACCCTTACAAAAGAAATATTGCATGCCCATAATATTGTAATACGATAATTTATTATGCATGTTGATTAATTTAAGGAATATTGTTTTCCATTGTATGACTAATGGTCTAAGTATGTGTGTTTGCATGTCTAATCCATGGGGGATTCACTCAATGAATCTGTGACCTATCACATGCATTCATGACATATTAAACAATACCCTAAATTTGACTACATATTGGAAAATACCCTTAAAAATCACATTATTTACCCCCCTACCAATACAAACCCAAAAAACCTTCTTCATTTAAAAAACCCCTACTTCCACTAGATATTGTTGGTATCCATTTTTTCATTATCATTTTTTACCCCTTTATATTTTTTCATTAACTTTGAACTCCATTTTTTAAACCTACCAGTATAAAAAAAACCTTTACCCCTTACATATCGCCCAATATATTATGTCATTTTTTCCACAATATATATCGCCCAATATGAAACCGTGTGGTATGGTATTGCTCCCCAGTGAAGCCCTCTGTGGTCTAATCAAGCTAGTATAGGCATAGGAATGAAAGGTTAGTCAATAGTGTGGTGACTATGTGTACACTACAATGATCATGAAAATTAATGTCTGTTAATTCTTAGGGATTAACCCAAGGATTTTGGTAGGGTGCATACCATCATAAATTTTTAATGGTCAATCACATATGTCAGACATATTAATGAATCTAAAGTTCCATATAAAGGATCTAAAAACATTTAATGAAAAATTGGTATTGTTGCCTAATTGTAATATGGCACAATTACTTTTAGAAGATAAGATATGTAGGAAGGAAAAAAGATTTAGCTGTGAATGAACTCAAATTTTCAATTTATAGGTCCTAGTGGCTAATTTCCTAGGTAAGCTAAGGAAATTCATTACAAATGGTATCAGAGCTCAAGTTAGAACCTTTCAGCCTATGGTCCAATCTATTTCTATGAAATATGACAGGGTGAGAATTAATTTGACATTTAAACCAAAAAAAGGATTTAAAACCTATAAGGTAAAGTTAATCTTGAAAATTAAAGGGTTGAATTTCATATTTAAATTCTCACCCGAAGATAAATAAGAATCCAAATTTTAACATGATTGTTAAAGAGGTCAATAATTTAAAAAACTCATTTTACATATAACATATGAGTTTTATGCATACTACCCTAAGGATCTGAATTGATCAAATTATGGCATAATAGTGAATTAAGCATTATAAAGGCGATTTGAAATATGGAAGGTGGAAGCAAAAACATACGAATATAAACTAATTATCCTATTGTTGACTAGAATATCACCATATTAAATTAAGTCACCTTTATAATACGATAATACTTACTAGTAATTGCTCCTAAAGGTGCAAAGATACACCGAAGGAATAGAAAATTTGGGGAAAAAATTCTTGAACTATTTTTCCCTATGTCAAATGGAGTGGGGAAAAAAAATTTCAAGGCGAAGCACGAAAAAAAATTAAAAACAGATAGACAAATTGTTTTCCTCTATATATTCATTCATTGAATGGATGGGAGAACCTACAAAATGGAAAGTGGATATTGATTGAGGCATTTGAACATTGATGCTGATATTCATTGAAGCATCCAAGAATTTGTGATTTTGTATTTTTAAAAATTAAAATTAGGATTTCCAGAAACTGATGTTGAAACTGATATTGATAATGAGGATTTCGAGACACTGATATTGATATTGAACGAGGTATATGAGAGGATTTTGAGAACCTGATATTGATATTGGACGAGGTATACAACAAATTTGCAAGTATGTATTTTATAATACTATAATCAAGATTTCCAGAAGCTAATATATCCAAGTAATTTCCAGAAACTGATATACTACACAAGTTTGAGAGAAGTATAGAATTTGCACGACTTTGCCGAACACAAGAGTTTCTCAGCAGGGTACTCTTGTCATTCCCACATTTCATCACTTGTTAGGACTCATATTCATGGTAGGCATAATTCCCTTAATGTACAAGTAGTCATATGATTTTGTTTTCTAATTCTAGTCTGAATACTTCACATTTGAGTAAAATATGTCTTAATATATCTTGTAATGTTTTTTCTTCATTGGGATGTCTTCATTCAGGGATTGGAACTCTTGCAATAGGATTTTTCACAAAAGGTGTGATTACAAAAATAATGTTCACAACAAATACATTTTATAAGAAAATTCCATAATATTTGATGAGAAATTTCACAATTGTTTTTCTGCACTGGAATATATTCCCTCTCACACAAGGAATTTCTTAACAATAATCTTAACCTTTATAACTGACTACTCTATGCCTTGTGGATCAAAATATTTAAATTTAAAGTATGACTTTAATTTCATTGTGTTCATTTTTCTAAAGCCTTTTTCAGGGCATGTGTTATAACTGACTACTCTATGTCTTGTGGACCAAAATATTTAAATTTAAAGTATGACTTTAATTTCACTGTTTTCATTTTTTTTTAAACCTTTTTCAGGGCATGTATAACACTTGGCTTGCACCATATGTTAATGCCTTTATAAGCCATGCTAGTAAGTGGTTCTCATTATAAGCTCACTTGGTAGATACACATAATTAATAAGTAAAAAAATCTATAGAAACGTATACATTGCAACTAAATGTATAAAAGACATTTTTTTTTAATGGAAACCATGGGTTATGGGCCCACCAACCTTCTACTGTATCACTCTAATTTTTCTATTGCATATCAAATTTCATTCAACCTACAAATATAGTTGATATCTAAACATAGTTGAATTCCTTCATTTATAATTCACTACGCTAGATGCTTAAAATAACATATTTCCTTTCATAGCTTTTCATAACTTTTATTTTTATGTTGAAGCATTGCTATGTGTCTTACTAGTTTCTTTCTAGTTTCACCACTATTTATTGATAAATCTCTTGCCAAATAAACATAAATCCTTTTCATGTAAGGAAAACCAATTTTAAATCTATCATTTTCATGTAATAGAGGTCAATCTTAAATCTTATTAATTAACTATATGCTCTTCAAATAAATTTACATACACATACTAAAATTCTTTAATAAACCAGATAAATTTTAACATTCCTTATAAATATATTAAACCCATATCATAATTTTTTTATTATTTTCAGTGTTTTTATATCTTTATAATATTCTCGATAATATGAGAGTAACTAATACTTTCTTTAAATCCTTATTTATAAATTTTACCTACCAAATATCTATATCAGTAGTTTTTATATCTTTATAATATCCTCAATAATATGAGAGTCTAATACTTTCTTTAAATCCTTATTTATAAATTTTACTACCAAATATCCATCTCATTAAATATTTAAATTTGGATGAATGATTCTATTTCTTATAATATATAAGAAGTATTTATCAAAAAATCAAATCAATCACTTAAAAAAACACCATAATAACTAATAAATAAATCACAATAATAAATACCAAATCTAATATTATTGCCTTGAGGTTGGATAACGTTCTTTTATATTAAAAAGATACCATAATAAGGAATAACTAAATAACAATAATAAATACTAAATATAATATTATTGCCTTGAGGTTTTTTATATTTAGAAACTATTTAAGATAAACATGTGAATACACAATTGATTGGACACCGTTTCGTCGAGTGATACGTCAGTTGGACAAGCGGGAGAGGGAGAATGGCCAGTGTGCAACGTGTTTTCATACTTGTCGGTCAAGCAGAACCAATGGTGGAGGACAAGCAGAACCAATGGTGGAAAACAAGAGTAGCGACAGCGGTTTCCTCGAACTAACAGCGCGCAGCATGCCCAAATAGCTGGTTGCTCGAACGAACCAATGGTGGATAACTAAGAGTAGCGACAGCTGTTTCCTCGAACTAACAGCGTGCAGCATGCCAAGATAGCTGCTTGCTCGAACAAACGGCGGAAAAAAGACGTAGTGACAGGTGTTCGCTCGAACGGTGCAAAAGAAAAAGGTAGACGATGGTCGGCGGTTACCTGATTAAAAAAAACACCTTCGGTTTAAGTGCTTTGACAAATCCAATCCAACGGTGTCAAAGTTTGACGGATCCAACGGTGGAAAACGAAAAGGTTGACGATAGAACTGATTCAATAAGGACACCTTCGGTGTAAATATA
>APFE031337883.1:1550-32137 GCA_000404065.3 Pinus taeda
ATTTTCCAGACTTCATATTTGGAAGTAACTTGCGATCAGCCAAAATTTTCAACCCTCTCTCACTCATATGCCCCAATCATTGATGCCATAAGTGAATGGAGTCACTGTCATGTGCAGACACAGTAGACACAAAAGCTGACCCTGTTCCTCCTTCTAACTGAAATAGATTTCCTACTTTCTTAGCTTTCATAACTAGTAAGATGCCTTTGTAAATTTTCATTACTCCACCTTGAATTACTGTTTTATATCCATTTGAATCAAGTGCTCCTAATGAAATCAAGTTTTTCCTTAAATCTGGTACATGCCTCACATCAATTAATATTCTAGTTGTCCCATCAAACATTTGTAGTTGTATGCTCCCAATCCCAACAATATTACATGTTACATCATTACCATGTACACAACTCCATCATTAATTGATTTATATTCCTTAAACCATTCTTTATGGATACACATGTGGTTTGATGCACCGGAATCTAACAACCAAACCATGATTTGACACATTAACTGATAATACTTCATCACTCATACCTGAACCCGATGTCGAACCTGTATCTGTCGTATTCGCCTCCTTCTTCTTTGTCGAATTCGACTGTAACCCTAACAATAGTTAGTATATTTGATTGTTTATATATTTAATGAGAACTTATATCAACAACAACCACCACGTTCATTTAACAAATTTCCGTTTCTGGACACACTTCTCTATTCCTGGACAAATGATCAGCTGCGCTATTTCACTCAAATTACAATCCTCGTTTTCTACGCAACCAGGCACAGGGAACTGTCAATGCAAACCGGTTTGAAAACAACACTTTATTGCAATACTGTCGGATCTACACACGACCAGTGATTTAAAAAAGGAACGCACCAGCAATTTTATAAAAAATCAGGCTCCACGCAACGATCATGTGCAAGTTTAAAAATAACGAATCTAATGCGCAACAACCATGCGCATCATCCATGCACACACACCAGGTATAGCGTTTGAATAGTTTTTAAAACAAAAGCAAACCATTCATACCAAAAACGCTCCACGTCTCCACGGCTCTGCACATAACATAGAGCATCAAGTATTATAGAATACGCATCCGCTTCTGAATGCATTCACACAGAGTCACACACCAACAGCTCCACACATCAACAACTCCAGCAACCAGAGAAAAAATTCTCCACGCCAGAAACAACAACGCTCTAGCAACACCTGCGCTCTACCTCCAAACTATGCAGCTCCTCCAGGTAGAACCTCCAACATGCTCTGATACCAATTGTTGGATCAGTGCACAGCAAAACTAAATTAAAACACACAGCAGAAGATCAAACACATAAGAGACAATTTTAACGTGGTTCACCCAACCAATCTGGGCTACGTCCACCAAACATAGGCATCAAGAGTTTATTAATCAAATTGGAGATTACATCAATAAATCCTCACAAAACCTCTCACTCTCTTAGAAAACCATCCGAATGATTGCCTATTATATAGCATAGAGAATCTAACAGCCTCATAACTCCCTCACATCAAATATAGGAGGCATTAACTCCCTCCCAACAACCTGGAGCTAATCTAGGAACTGAATCCCTATTGTTGTCATCAGCTGAGATTTTTCCTATTTTTTTACAAACAGAAAATCTCAACACAAGTTAAGTATCACTGTGATCTTCGCAGACCTACAAGCCACATGTCCTAGTAGAGTCCCAAAAGGAACACAAAATAGGCATTTCTTGAAACTGAGTGCAATCTAGTACCTTTGACAAGTATCTAGCATCAAGTGCAAACTTTCCACATGGCATTTTAGCAGCCCAAACACAGTCCAATCATCAAAGTACACCTCCAGAAAATTATGAATGAATTCTTTGAATGCAACAATGACTACACGCGAAAAGATCGCAAGTGCATTCTTCAATCTGAAAGGCATTACATTGTACTGAAAACATCCCCACTCAGTCATAAAGGTCATCTTGCTTCTATCCTCTGGTGCAATTTTGATCTAATGGTACCCAAAGAAGCCATTAGTGAAGGAGAATGCTTCCTGGCCACCTACATTATACAATACCTCATTAGTGAATAGAGTCGGGAAAGGGTAATGTATGCAAGAATCATTCAACTTTGTAAGATGTACACATATCCTTATTTCATCCTTCTGCTTCTTTTCTTATAACACCATTGGGCTTACCCAATCAGATTCTTCTACGGGATCAATGATGCCTGCCGCGAGCATCTTATCTAGCTCTAGGCAGACCTTCTCCTTATACTTTGAATTGAGGCAGTAAGGTCTTTGCTTGACTGGCTTCACAGCAGGTTTTAACTTGATATTTATAATGCCCAGGTCTCCTGTTATCCCTTTTAGCTCTGTAAACTTGGTAGGGAACAAATCTTGGTATTCACAGAGAAATTCGGTGACCTTGTCTACCATCGCATAATCCCAGTAATCTGCAATCTTCATGAATTTGGGCTCTGCCTCCGTACGAAATGTTACTTGTTTTGTTTTCAGTGGTTGCGGTTATATCAGGATTCTCAATCTACGGTCCCTCGACCTCGTGGTGACCCTTTGTTTTAGGAATATTAATTTTTCATGGATCCTCGTCTTCTTCTTCAGTAGTTATGTTATAACATTCCGGCATGTGGCTCAGCTGAGTAGTCCAATTGGGTTGAATTAGATCCAAAGGATCCCGCGGTGTCCTAAAGATTGTTGCTTTAGCTTCTTGTAGCGCTTTGTCAATACAGGCATTCCCATCTTCGAAGTTGAATGTCATTCTGAATCCTTTGCACAAAATATCCCATTCACGTATACCATGGTGGAGCTCTGTTTCCAAGTACTAGTTCATCAGGATGACATCCAAGGCATGACAAAACAAGTGCACCCATTTAGGTTGGGGCTTCGCTCCATAAGCCTTAGACCACTTGGCCAAGTGTGCACACAAATCGTCCTTCCCATAATAATTGTCTATTAATCATACCTTTGGCTTCCCAAAGCGTGTTCCATCATCCTCCTGCACTCGTGCCAATCATCAAAACTACCCTTGTGCATACCCCACCATCTTGCGGGCATAGTGTGCAGTGTCGGGTCGAAAGCCTGGAAGTGCTGCTTTTCTGGTACCTCCCTCTCAAATGCAACCAAAAATACATCTACCTCATTCAAGCCATCATAAGTGGGCATATTTATTACCTCTAATGATACACAACACAGTGATTGGGTCATCATGTTACAAATCAGCGTGGTTACTTCATGTAGCCGGTTCTGCCAGCGCTCTAATTCTTCATTAGAGTCTAAGGTGCAGGAACTCTCGTGATCCCATGAATTCATCCATTCACCATCGAATTCACCCAATCTTGGCCTTGCGTTGTTATCTTGTATATGCAGTCCAAATCGTCATTGCTTTCTTAATCATGGATTGGTTCAGTACATTGCGATCCTTCAACAGGATCTAGGGGTACTATCACACGAAGCAACTTCGTTTCAAATATCATCTTTCGCTTCTTTAGGTTGATGACCTGATTCACGTCAATAGCCTAATCAATGCCAAGGAGCATAGGGTAGGGGTTGCTGTCATCCACAATTTCTATCACTTCAAAGTCAACCAATGTGCTCACAGCTTCAATACCTACAGTCACTCCTTGCAGTCATCCGATGGGGATGATCTTTTGCAGATTTTCCATCCTTAAGTGAATCGGAGACCACTGTAGTGCATGTCTTCCCATCCACTCCCAAGTCTTCTTTAGTAAAACTTTCACATCTGACCCTAGATCAAGAATAACCTGATCCATTTCATATTCTCCTATTTGTGTGGTCAGTCTCATCTCTTGTCCTGTCCTTGCTTTATGCTTACCAAACTTCTGTACAATGCACGGTTCACCCGGAGTGTTTCCAACACATCTATTTATAAGCTCCTATAACCCCTTCATAGCCTTGCTATCACGCATCAACTTCATGTAGGTCTCTAGAAAGGTCGTAAGCATAGAAGGGTCCATTTCTTGATTAGGCTTATCCTTCCTCCCTAAGGTAGAGGCCTCAATGAAGCTCTTCTTTGCTTCCATGAACGATTCACGTGCGTGCTCCAAATCAAATTCAACTTCCTTTGCTGGAGCTTTGTGAACCCATGAGCTATCTTCAGGCTATTTCCCCTTATCATCGCCCGCTGCAATTCCACTTGAGAGCACTATATTCACATTTGTATCCTCTTTGTGAGGCTCATACCTCATCATCTACAAGTTCTAAGTCGTCTGAGGTTGTAGCACCCCTTTGTCGTGTATCCTCACTATCAGCGTAGGACAATCTTTTATATAATGATCAAACTGAGTATAATATTTGCAAGATGGACACATTGGGTTAGTGTATTCACGGGCATGGTGTCGTGGTCCTCCATAATTGTAGTAAATTAGCTGTCCCCAACCTCTGCCAGGTCCTCCTCCCTCTCAGCCTCGTCCATGCCCCTGAAAGCCTCTTCATGTCATCCTTATGCTCTGGTAGGGGGCCACGTTTCTACCTAAACACTATAGGTAGGTGTTTTTATCCATCATCAATTCATAACTTCTGTAATTGTGCTCATCATTCCCTATCGGCCTGCAGAAGTTGCAGAACAGTTGTTGCGGTGTTTGTACAAACTTTTGTAGCAAATGACAGTTATCCATCATATGTTTCCTTGCTACCTGACATATAGCACACCACAATGCAGGCCCTACACTCGGTCTTGCTTGGGCTTCCGGCCTTAGAGGCATCAGCCATCCTCTTGCAATATAGTTCACAAAGACCGGGCAGTGGTCTTTGTCATGCCCCTGACCTTTACATTTCAGGCACCATATTTCTTCGCGCACCTTCGGTTGAACTGTTATGTTTTGCTTCAAATTTTTCATTTTAAGGCAAAGGTTTTACAACTGCGCATGGATCTGTTGAACCCCTAGATTTGGATCTTGCATCGGTGTTTCATGCAATCTCATTACAATCTCCAAGGCCTTTGACTTAGTCATAATATTCTATTGTGATAGTGCAACCCTTGGGAGTGGCAGGAGCAAAGCTATGAACCACGCATGATGCTGTCCATCTATTAAGTTCATATTAGCTTTGTGGAATTTGCACTTCAACGTCTGATCCAATTCCCAATGTGCCTCGCCTAGTTTCATCGTAATTTCCTTGAACCCCACAATCGACTGTGCCTTAGATTTAGGCCTACTGAACTCTTTATTCAACACGGTCTGGATGTCTGCCACTCCAGCGTTTGGGTTATCATTAGATTACTTGATGTACCAAGTTAGTACACGATCCTAAAAAGCACTAACCAATGTTTCCTTCTTCATATGATCATCCGTGATGCCCTAAGATTCCCATACAACTTTCATAATGAACCAAAACTGGTTTGGGTCCTCATTTCCCAAGCCTTTAAAGAAAGGAAACTTCACCGAATTTGCCATGTTGAACTGTGGTGGAGATGATGGTGGTATGGGTGAAGTCACAGTTGATGGTGGTGAAGTTGGAGGTGGTGTGGGTGGAGGTGGTAGTCGCGGGAATCCCTGTATTATTGACTGAATTTCACTTCACGGAGAAGCCTGCACTACTCCCACTTCATCACCCAATGATAGTGAGATCAATGGGATATATTTAGGACCCTTTCTTCCTTCATTTCTATAAGCCTTTCAACTTCGCATCGCTCTGAACATCAAGGTAGCTGCATAATCTGTTTGTCGCACAATAACATCTTAATCCTGGTATTCAAAGAGTTCAAGTACTTACCTCGTGGACCTTTGAAAAAGCGTCGCTCTGCTATAACTAATTGAGGTATCTACTGCAAATTCAATCACAAGTCCTCCTATGATGCGATCAAGTCAATGATCAAAAGCACGAGCGATCTTATCCTCAGAGGCTTCCAGTCTCTGTACTAACTCTCGGTCTATACAATAGGACCGTTAAGTCTCCACCTTCCATGGATATCTGCTAACTTCGCGATCCACTAATATAACTCAACTAGAAAGGAACAAAGAAATATCTCGTGGATTTCTGTATACAGGTACCTGTCCAACCATTGTCCCTTTGTCAGCTGTGGATTTCTATTTTCATGCGTTGTGAATTCATTGATCTTCCTATCCAACTAGCCTTCGATCTCTTTCTTATTTGGGTTCTAGTGATATGACATCACACATCTCTTATGTAGATTCAGGTCCCGACAGTAGAACCATTTTTTGGCTGTTCGGGGCTCAACATTAGTTATCCAAACAAATCCCTACACTACTGGCCCTTTCACATTAGCTCGCGGAGCGCAGACCGAAGTCTCACACGAAGCAGTATTGGGGGATGTTGGAACTAAGTTTCCACACCCTAAGATGGTCGTGATGTCAGTTTATACCCTCTATTCCTACTCTTGTGCAGGTCACTAAGCTTTAGGGCTTTATCAGTCTATCCCTTTATTACAGCCTTCAGTACCTCGATGAAGTTGTACGATTGAACTTCGTGCAACCTTAACCCATGATCCAGGTACTTTTGTGCTGCTATGACAACGTATTGTATATGTTCCCAGGTTATCTTAAGTGTTTTCTTTATCTTACTAAACAATCATAGTTAGCACCGCATAAATTGATAATCTTACTTGTGTTCAATTAACCAATATAATCACATATATTGATGCATCACATAAACATTGTAAATTAAACTTGAAACACAATATAACCAAATGCAGTAATAGGAAATAAATACACAGAATTTGAGAATACTTCTCTTTATTGATATCTTCAGTTTAATATAGACTCTACCCACCCTGCGCACACAAATGCTGGGGTCTGTGCACTCAGCTGCAGACTTCCACCCTAGGCCTCTGCGCACTCAACTGCAAAGCCTCTACCTATGCTAAGACCCAAAACACTTAGAATTCTCTACCAAGACTCTTCACATCATTCTTCCTTAAATACCTAAGACTTCCTAGAGCGAGCTTACTTAGCTCCTTTTTATACAATCCCATGGCCTGCGGACCATGGGTGGATCTTTACAGTTGACTTTACACTTTACAAAATAAGGGTGGACAACCCTTTATGACTCATGACACATTCACGCTCTGTGACCACAAAATGCAGAGACTTTACAACTTTATTACAAAATTGACCCAAAACATGGGCTTTTAGCCCCAAAACTATCCTTGGGGGATCCTGTTCTCAACAGGCCCCCAACACAAACATGGTGACTTGCCCTCGAGTCACTCTCTGGGTGCGGAAATCTTTGCGCGAAGACCTTCCAGGTCGACCTCTATGACCACAACCTTGGTAGTGCACTGTGCGGCTGCCTACTTTGCTTCTTCAACCAACTGCTTGGTTACTGGTCCTGAACTGTCGGCTTGGAGCTTTTGCTAAGTTGTTTGCAGATTCGCAAGATTTCCTTTAATGGATGTCATGACCACGTAAGCCTCATCCAACCAGGTTTTCAATCACGCCTTCAACACTACCTCCTTGTGCTATTCTGCATCTACCTATTCTTTCAATTGCTTGGCTTTCTGCATCTTCACTAGTCGCTGCGTGAGAGTGATGGTTCATGTAGTACCTTTTACTTCATCATAACGTTGTTGTAGGTGTTGCGCTTTTGTCTCCAACCACTGTACATTAGGGTCCTCCTCTAGGCTTGTCAGGACCTCGAACAAATGTTCAAAAAGTTGTGTGCAGTTTGCTACTTTACTATCTAGCACCGCTATCGCCTCTGTGACAATGGTTGCACTCTACTCATTGACTTCTGGCGGAGTTGAAGGCTGGGCCTTCAACTTTAGACCTACAATCTATAGGTTCAGCTCCAGCTGAATCGTAGCCATCTTTGTGCGAGCGTCATGCACCCCTGTAGTAAGCTTGTGAACGTGCACCACGCCCGATTCTTCCTTGGGAACGATCAACTTCGGGACCATTCAGCATGCCACCACCATGACTTGAACTATATTCTTGTTGCATTTGGTTACCTCGGTCATGGTGGCGATGGAAAAGTCTCGCTATAGGGCCATTTGTTCATTATTAATCCTCTGCTTGCTGATCACCTGTAAAGCGCAGTGTTTGTGGGCCCTCAACTCCACAATCACTTCATCCTGCAATAGGTGGAGTGCCTCACTGGGGAGCACTGCCAAGTTCAATGCCACTCCCTTGAGGGTGCTGATAGTGGGCCTGTCAGATTCATTCTCTGTGGTTAGTGCTCCATGTGGCAGCACTAATGCACTAGAGATCTTCACATGCAACATCTTGACATCTTCTGAAGTGCTGATAGTGAGGCTGGTGGACATCGTGCTAGCCTAATGCACTTCTGGATGGCTCCCAATAGTAGTTGTTTCTGATGCTCAAACTACTGTAGGGCCTCCGCGGTGACATCCCACACCATGTATCCAATGTCATGCAAATCACCCTATGTGATGGTGATTGGGTCCAACAACGCCTTAGTGGCCTTGGATTTTTTTCTCGACCCTCCTTTCTCTTGTTCCCTTGGACAATTGATGTAGATTGATGTTTCATGCGGGTCCCCTCCATGCTGCTCTATTTTCTTGTCCATTTCTTCCTTTGTCTCTGGAGAAGGTGACTTGACTCCTTTTTTAGAGCCACACTTTGTCCCGCTTGTCTGCTTTTCTGTCTACTATGCGGCATCGCACTCTTCGTGGACCTTGTCAACGTCCTCCTTCTTCCTCTTTTCAATCAGCGGCACCATCTTGAGCTTGGCCTCCTGCTTTTTGCACTGTGTGGTGGACTTGCTCGCCCCCATATCCAAGTCTGATGTAGTGTGCCACTCTGTTGGCCAATGATCAAGCACTGTATCAATTCCATTGTCCATTGCCAAGTATGGAAATTCATACCATGTCTGTACAGGGTCCTTCCGCGCCCTGATTGATACATGGTGAGAGTCTGCCTTGAACTCCACGTACCCATGCAAGTTGGAAAACATAGTAGGTGACAACTGTGGCTTGCGATTGATGGCCATGCGGATGTTCATCTCCATCAAGATCCAAAATATCTTGCTATATTTGATGCACTGAGCATCCTTGGTTTCCCATAGTGAAGTGTGCTTTGCTGCTTCAAGTAGGTTCGACAAGACCAAGGTGAATTGACTATCTTCTGGCAGCTCCCATGCTGTCAACACAATAGATAATAAGAGCCACACATAGTGGAAGGTCTTGCTAAGCTCTTGTGCCTCACGACAGTTCGCAATGAACTCCTTGAAAAGATAGTGCACCCAATTGAACTAGACTCCTTCGGCACATGGGGATGCAAGAGCAACGACTGATGCCAACACTTCATCTACACGACACTTCCTCATAATCTTTCCTTCCAAAAACTGCATGGCCATCTTGACTTCAGGGTCACTGATACTTGAGATGGCATAGCCCTGCGACTTCTTTAAGAGCTTGAATTTCTCCTTCATGGTGTCCACGTGGGCCTGATCACCACCTTTTATGCCAAACATCATGGCCATATTTTCTCCTATGTAGGGAAGCTGTGTGATCCTACAGATCAATCTGTCGATGATGGGTATTGGCTCCTCTAGCCACAAACACCGATCATGCACCAAGCATAATAGCTGCTTGATGACCAACACTGTAATCAGGGTGCGATTGTAGTGTGACGCCCATAGCATGTTGAGCAAACCTACCTTGTCTACTCCTCTTAGCCACTTATATGGTTCCAATGCAGTCATCCCGGTGGTTGTGTCAATAATGCGTTGCATTAGCTGCACTGATGCTAAGTGTGGGAACTTTTCATAATCAGCTAAGTCCCAATATTCTAGTTTTAATAGAGGAACCCGCCCCAAGCGTGATCCTTCAAAGGAAATGTCATTTGGCAACAGAGGGGTTTGCAAGGGGACCTTGCTCTCATCAATTTCCTTCAGCACCTTGGTCTTGCCCTTGCACGGAGGGACATACTCATGCAACTTAGTGATAGGGCCAACACCCTGGACTTCAACTTCCTCCACTTCTACCCCCAAGTCATCATCATCCATTGGGATGTCTTCAATTTCTTCCTCCTTCAGCTCCAGGTTGATGGATTTTCCCTTTTCTTGTGCGGTGGGCTTGTCTTTTGGTGGGTTTCTTCTCGGCGACACAAACACGGGTATCACAGCCTGCTTGCCCTTTTTTTCCTTCACACTCTCCTTGGTTGGGGTCGGCTTCAGTCTAGGTGTTCATGGTGATTTGGGAACTTCATTTGATACCTCTTCAACCTTTGGAGTAGCTCCTTCTGCCTCCCCAACAACCTCCAGCACAACTCCCTTGGCTATCACTGCTTCCATGTCCATAGCTTCTACGGGTGTCGACATGATGCTATTCAATACTTCTTGTGTTGCCTCTAGTAATTGCTCAAACGCTGAACTTGCTATCAGAGCTTCGAAGAATTATCAGTTCATGTTTGCATGAGAGCTCAATAAGTCAATTCTCAAAATGCCAATTGTTTTTCGCTGGACAACCACATGTAATTTATAGGGCATTTTAAATTCAAATCCAACCGCTCCCCCCACATTTGGTTCATTAATGCAAAATTGACAATAGATTGTCAAGGATCTTACCCATAAATTTCGTCATAAATGTCGTTTTTCCGTTCCATTTGGTCGCATTTCTACTGTCAAATGATGAACAGTGACTTTAACAGTCACTTTCCTATAGACTTGCATGATTTCTCCCTGAGTAGTGCAACTCCCTTCGCGCTGTCGTGAACCCTATGACACTTCCTTGCTTTGCACAATCCTCCAATCGCACAGCTCCCCAACCTGGGCAGTGTAGTTTATAGTCCCGCGCCTCCTTTCAGCCACCTGGAGTGCTAAGACTATGCTACCCTTATATAGCCATCTAGACGGATCACCAGTGTATGGATTCGATTGGCTGCCACTCAAATTTCCTGGGAAAGGATCTCCATTTAATTTAACCAATTGAATTGTTCCACCATCGGTAATATCCTTAATGACATAGGGCCCTAACCCTTGCATTCTGAACTTCCCTGGAAGTTTATCAAACTTACTGTCATATAAGAAATCCAGATCATTTACCTTGAAGGTGCGCAACTTAATATGCCGATCATGCCATTCTTTTTTGCGCTGCTTTTGGACCTGTTGGTGAAATCCAGCTAGAAATCTCTCTTCCTCAAGCTCAGCCACTTGTGTGAGCCTCTCTTCCAGGGCTCTGCAATTCATCATATTCGTGAGTGCCGCTATGCATAGATTAGGCACAATGTATTCCATGGGAATCATTGCTTCAACACCATAGACAAGCCTAAAGGGTGTTTGTCTGGTCAACCTTTTTCATGTCATCTGATAGGCCCACAAAACTGCGAGTATGTGTAGGTCCCAATCACGTTGTTGAGCATTGAAAACCTTGGTTAATGCATACTCCAACACCTTATTGAATGCTTCCATCATCCCATTAGCATGTGGGTGATAAGGCGTGCTCTTCTGGTGATATACTTGAAATTCTTCCATCAACGTGATGATCATCTCGTTCAGAAAGTGCGTACCATGATCACTCATTAAATCTTTGGACACCCAAATCACGTCATTACATACTCAAAGAGGAACTTCACAGCATTTGTGCCTGTGCAGTCCTTCACAGGCTTTTCCTCTGCCCATCGAGTCAAATACTCAATCGCGGTGATAATTTACCATGCTCTCGTCTTCTTTCCTTAGGGCTGAATGGGTCCCACAAAATCTATCGCCCATTTCTCAAAGGGTTGTAACGTCATCTGCGGATTCAGAGGCAACTCATCTCTCTCCGATGGCCTGCCAGTTGTTTGACACACATCACATGCCTTGCAGTAATCTTTTGAATCTTGATGGAGGGTCGGCCACCATAACCCTGTGCTAGAATCTTCTGCGCAGTCACTCTTCCTGCATAATGACCTCCTACGGTGCCCCCATGAGCGTCCGCGTGGATACTTCTCCTTCAAACTTCGGGACATATCGTCACAATACTTCATCAGACCCCATTTTGGACAAATGTCCGATGATGACAAAAAAGTCTACCGTGCATACCACTAACTCCTTTTTCTATTGGATGGTGTAGCCTTCTGGGGTATTTCCTGTCGTTAGGAAGTGTATGATATCTTCAAAGTGACCATCCACGATGAGCACTGCAAATAGTTGCGCGTCAAGCAATATTTCCTCCAAATTAGTGGGTTCTTCCCCTGTTTCGATGCACGACAAATGGTCTAGTCCCAGGTTCAGTTGTTCAGGCTTCACAAGAACCTCAAATTCATACTCCTTGAACAATAACAATCACTTACAGATTCTCCCCCCCAACACAGGCTTATTGACCTGGTATTTCAATGTGAAAGGATCTGTATACATCTTAAAATGTCCACCTAACAAATAGTGTCTAAACTTCTGGAGTGTGTATACCATGGCCAACCCTTCGTGCTCGTTGGTGGAATAGTTCTTCTCAGCCTTTGATAACCTCCTACTTGCAAATGCTATAGGATGCTCCAGTTCTTCTCTTCCAACCTATGTTAGTACTGCTCCCAATGCTATACATGATGCGTCTACATGTACGTGAAACTCCTCCTTCCAATCCGGGAAGACTAAAATCGACATGGTGACCATTTTTTCTTTTAATAGATCTAAGCTTTTCTTACAGCCGTCGTTCCAATAAAACATGACATCTTTTTTCAACAAATTCTCCCATAGGACCATTGGTATGCGCATATCCCAATCATTCCTCTATGTGTTGTAGACCTTTCTTAATGCATTTTCGAGAATTTTATTGAATGCTTCAACTGTACCATTGTACTGAGGATGATAGGGTATACTCTTTTGAGGATAAACTTGAAATTCTTTAAGCATCGTGTTAGAGTCGGTCTTGTCAGTCCTCTGTCAGAGATCAAAACTCTTTCTGCATTTCATTTTTCGATGTCTCGCTCCATTCACTCAGCTGCATTCCGCTAGAGGCATGCCATAATTTGACGGAAGGGTCTTGTCAGTTCATTCCCCTCATGTCTTGTACCTCCTGGCTTAGGTATTTTGATTATAGTTATGAAAATCCATGACAGTCAATGTTTGATATTTTAATGGACAAGACTCATTTCAGTCATTAGGTCTAGGGTTTGCAAATTGTTGTTCTCAAAATGCTTCAATAATACTTGCAGGCCAAAGGAAGGTCCAATAATTCACTCAAATGATGTTTTTGAGGAAGAAAAGATGAATTTTGGAAAACTAAGAGAGGTTTTTGTCCACAATAGGCCATGGAAGAAAAAAATCCTTCACTTTTTACACAGGTGTCATGGTTTTAGAGAAATGTCAAAACTATAATTGCCTCGGGAGAATTGATGCACCTCTAAAGTGACCTTGGGAAAATCAAGTTTTCTCCTAGCTCGGTTAGCCAAATGACTTGCTTGATGAGTAAAATGATAACTAGACACAAAGAGCTTTCCAATGAGCTATCATGAGCTTGATTTGGAGTTGAGGAACACCTTCAAACGTTGACTACAACAGAAAAAGGCTCCTGCAAAAAGGCATGACGCACAGAGGGAGCACGACACACTCGGAGAAATTTTCCAATGTAAATTTACACTGGCGTGACGCACATGGGAGGCACGGTGCACAGGGCTAAAAGGCTTGAATTTCATTGAAATATTCCTCCAAATTGAAAATACTTCATTCTTCCAAGTAAGTAAATCATCCCTAAGTGCCATTGCAAGAGTTTTCATCCTACTTGATGGTGTGTAAATAGGTGAAAAGACAAACCCTAGTTTGCTGCACAGTGTACTCAAAAACTATCTAGGGTTTTCAAAAGTTGTCATTGTTGCTGTTTTCTCCCTGCAATAATTTTCACATTCCTCCACTACACTCCCCTCATTTCATATCCCTTACCCCACTCTCATTCACATTCATCCTACCCCCTATCCCTAAAATCCTAAGCCCTAACAACAAATTCCCATTTTACCCTAAACCCTAATCCTCATTCCCTAAACCATATCACTCCCTTATAACCCTATATTCAGCACAAAGTCCCTCATTGACAATCCCACTCATCAATTCCATTCATCAAATAGAAAACACCTATTCTTGATATAAAATCTATTCATACGCCTCATTGAACATCAAACAGTGGAAAATATGGAAACTGATTTAGCTTATGAAAGGGATGAGGAAACAATGAGTGGTTCCTCCCAAGAAATTCATGCACTGAGAAGACCACACAAGGGAGGAAAACTCATCTGAGAGGAGCCCACTACACTCATAGAGCTATTGGCTTGTCCTCTTGCAGTAGCATGTTTCAAACATCAGTCAGACTGCTACTATGCTGGTATTCATCACATATCAGAGAGGCAGTAGACATTTGTTTGCAGCAGCAAAGCGAGTGTTATCTCCACCCAGGGTGGAAGGGGCCTCACTTCTGACATCGGCAACACAGGTAAAGGATAGGGGCAAGAGGCCCATGCATGACGATGGGCCATCAGGTGAACAAGAGGCTGACTTCATCCTCATTCACGATGACAATACAGATGTGGAGAGTGCCAAACATAGGAGGACCATCCAGGAGCAGGAAACAGAGATCCAAGACTTGTCACTCAATTTGGGGAGGGCTAAGTAGATTATCAGGTATTTGGAGTAGAGGAACAAACAGCTCGAGGACCAGCATGAGATCATGGAGCTGCAAAACATCCATGAGAATCGCCAAGCTGCCCAACATAGGAGGATTGAGCTCACTCCATTAGAGCAAGAGATTAACAATGACCGAGAGTCTTGGCTCGAGCGTATCAGCATCCACCTTGAGAGACTGTTAGAGAAGGCCAACAAGGACAAAACCATATTGAGGTGGATGGTTTATCACTACAGGGCACGGAACATGAGTTCAAAGGCTCGGATAAGGAGTTTGAAGGCGAAATTGGGGAGAGCGACAAAGAGACAAAAGAGGCGAAAAGAACAAGATCAGCTCCGAAGCTTGGCTGAAGCCTCTATGGCCCAGCATAGCACTTCATAGGGGATCTCCAGCCCAAATTTCAAAAAATTTGGGGAAATTTTGGTCACTTGACAAATTTTTGGGCACAAAACTGAGATTTTCTCCCTGTGCGTGACGCTTAGGATTGGGAGCTGCAAATCAAGAATGGTTTGTAGTTTTGGATTCAGCATGAAAAATCATGACTGCTGGTGCATGGCCAAGAAGTTTGGGCAAGCTTTGAGTCCCTAGGAGTTTAAAAACACTCAAACAATGATCTCTTTGCCCCTATTTCGACACATAGGAAGCAATCTTGGGAGAATGAAGTTTTAGAGGGGCAAATGAGTACCAAATTCAAAAATTTCACTTGGGTTGGAAACTAGACAGGTAGGGATTTCCAACAAGCACACTTGGGCACAATTTGGACTTCATAAGGTACCTCAAAATTGCCTCCAAAGGGGCACGACGCACATAGATTTGGGTGCGATGCATATAGAACAAAAGGCCAAAATCACTTCCATTCCGCGAAATTTCAATTTGCGACTTTCTCCAAGTGGGCTCGCTCATTTACACTATACTTTTTTCAGCACCTAAGGCAAAGTTTAAAGAGTATTTTCACTAAAGGTTGGCTTCTATCCAAGTGGCAAAGGAAGGAGAGTAGTCACCCAAGCCATTTGTCATTTTTGTAATACTGCACCTGTAACTAATGGTTGGCTTTCCATTTCCAATTTGTAATGATTTAAAAAACTCCCCAACTCTTGGTCATTCCATTTCCCAAAGGCATAGTCTATTTATTGTATGTAAAACCATTTGTAAAGAGTTGGTTGTAATTTCAGGGAGACTGTGGGAGAGAAACTCAGTTCTTCATTGTATATTTTGACAGAGAATTAATGAAAGGAAACGGCTCTAGTTCATGAGATTCATGTGGTGTGAGTGTAACAAATGTGTTCTCTTTATGTTTCATGTGTATTTCGTTATGTTTCACAGTTCATTCATATTCATTTCCAGTGAAATTTTCTAAGTAAGGCAAGGTAGAATTCATGTTTATTGCTCTGCCTATGGGAAAGTTTCACGTTATGTGTTCTTCTTCTGTTGAAAAGGATTCATGTGTTTATGCCCTTTTCACCCTCCTAAACAATCTTTCCATTTCGCATTATTTCAAATTTTAATTGCTAGACTTTCCGCCGGTCATGCCTCACGAAATAATTTGTGCCTTTGTGTTAAATTATCTGCTCATTACTGTTTGTTTGGTCCCATACATCCCAGAAACTCAGTAATTTATAAAAAATTGCTTCTTGTATCCATATTTATTTACTAGATTAAAATCAATATTCATTGCAAGTCATCTCAGACCATATCATTTGCTGTTCAGAGAGCCCTCTCCTGTTCTGGTAGGGCTAGCTACGAGATTGAGCGTGGTTTCTGGTTACCCTGAATTTTGCCTTCCTTTAGCCTAAGGCGGATTTAGGTGCTAACACATCACAACAATAGTTTCATTTAGAAAGTGCATACCCCTATCACTCATAAGCATCTTAGGACACCCAAACCTTGTCAAGACATATTGAAACAAGAATTTTGCAGTTGTAGCAACGCTATGGTCATTCGCCAATTGTGATTTTGCCCATATTCTCAGATACTCTGTTGCAGTAATAATGTATTGCGCACTCGTCTTTTTCCCTAGTGGTTGTATGGGATCCACAAAGTCAATCACCCATTTTTTAAACACTTGTAATGAAATCTAAGGACTTAAGGGCAATTTGTCCCTTTGCGATGAATTTCCTGTCCTCTAACATGCATCGCATGCCCTACAATATGCCTTAGAATCCTTATGTACCATTGGCCACCATAATCTCGTGCGCAAAATATTCTGTGTGGTTTCTCTGCCTGCATAGTGTCCTCCTGCCACTCCTCCATGAGCTTGAGTGAGGAGGCTAGAGTGTTTGGACTCCGAAACATATCGAAATATAATTTCATCAGTGTCCATCTTATCTAAGTGTCTCACAATCATAGAAAAGTTAGCTACGCAGACCACCAACTCCTTTTCTGTTGTGTAAAGTATCCTTCCGGGGCTGTTCTAGTAGTAAAAAACTAGATTATATCAACAAAATGATCATCTGCGACGTGTAAAATGAACAAATGTGCATCTGACAATCCTTCCTTCAAATTAGTAGGTTCTTTACCTGTCTCAATTCTGGATAGATGATTTGGTACCGCATTCAATCGCCGAAGCTTCATAATCACCTCAAATTCATATTATTGAAACAACAATAACCACCTATAAATCTTCCCCCCCAACACAGACTTGTTGACTAGGTACTTGAGAGCGGAGTGATTTGTATACATTTTGAAATGCATGTCTAACAAGTAATATAGAAACTTCTACAGTGCATAGACCATCGCCAAACCTTCGCGCTCTGTCGTTGAATAGTTCTTTTTTGCCTTTGATAATTTCCAACTTGCGAAGGCTATAGGGTGATCTATCTCTCCTTCGCCTGGTTGGGTCAATACTGCACCCAACACAATACAAGAGGCATCCATGTGGACATGAAATTATTTTTTCCAGTTTGGGAATACCAAAATTGGCATAGTCAACATCTTTTCCTTTAATATATCTAGACTGCGCTGGCACTCTTCATCCCAGAAGAAAGTCATGTCTTTCTTTAGTAGCTTCTCCAGGCGCAGTTATCTGTGCATTAGCTTTGATAAAATTCTATATTAGCCAGTGTGGCCCAACGTTGCGCTTAACTGTTTTACGTTCTTTGGAGCTTCTAAATTGACAATCACTGCTATCTTCGCAGGGTCTACCATCAGTGCTTGCTTACATACCACATGGCCTAGAAATATCCCATCAGGCATGCAAAAGATACATTTCTTCAAGTTTAGAGCAATTTGGTATTTGTGACAAGTATCTAGCATGAGGAACATACTTGCAACGTGGTGCTTTACCAATCCAAACATAGTCCAATCATCAAAATACACTTCTAAAAATTGATGGATGAATTCTTTGAATGCTGCAATTACAACTCTTGAAAAGATTGCAGGTGCATTTTTCAGTCTGAATGGCATCACTGTGTACTAGAAGCATCCCCACTCTGTCACGAAGGTTGTCTTCCTACGATCCTCCAGCGCAATCTTACTCTAATGGTAACCTGAGAACCCATTAGTGAACGAATAAGCTTCTTGTCCTCCAACATTCTCTAAAATTTCATCTATAAATGGTGTTGGAAATGGGTCATGAACGCATGCATCATTGAGCTTTCTCAGGTCTATGCATATCCTGATTTCACCTTGCTTCTTCTTCTCTTGAAAAACCATAGGGCCCACCTAATCAGATTCTTCTACGGGCTCAATAATTCTAGCTTCCAGCATTTTGTCTAGCCCTTTGTACACCTTTTCCTTATACTTTAGATTTATATGGTAGGGTTTCTATTTCACAGGCTTCGCATTAGGTTTTAAGGTGATCTTCATTACTCCCATATCCCTTACTATTCATTTCAAGTCCAAGAACTTGGTAGGAAATAAGTCATGGTATTCGTGCAACAGCTCCACAACTTTATCAACTGTATCTTCATCCAGATAATCACCTATCTTTGCAAACTTAGGCTTTGCATTGGACCTAATGTTTACTTGCCTGGTCTTCAAAGCTTCTGATATATCAGGGTTCACTACTTTAGGACCTTCAACCCTGTGTTGTCCTTTAGTCTTCGGAATGTTGATTTTTTGCGGATATTTTTCTTCTTCTGTGGTTACATTGTAGCACTCTAGTGCATGGCGCAACTGGGTACTCCAGTCCGGTTGAACCCATTCTACCAGCTCTTAAGTTGTTCTAAAGATAGGGGCCTTAATTTCCTGGAGCACTTCATCAATGCACTCAAACCCATCCTCGAAGATGAAAGTTAACAAGAAACTTTCTCTCAAGATATCCCATTCGACTGTCCCATGGCATAGCTCTGTTTCTAAGTACCAATTCATGGGAATAGTATGTAAGGTGTGACAAAATATGTGCACCCATTCCTGTTGTGGCTCTTCACCCCATGATTTTGTCCACCGCACCAACTGTTCGCTTGGATCATCCTTTCCATTGTATTTTTTAGTCATACGGGTATTAGCGTATCCAAAACTTAACTTCATCATTCGCTTGTATTCCTTCTAGTCAGCTAAGCTATACTTATGAGTACCCCACCAATGGGTAGGTGTAGTGTGTAGTGCCAACTCGAGCACCTGGAAATGATGCTCTTCGAGCACCTCACTTACCTCCATAGATACACACCACAATGATTTTTTCATCATATTGCAACATAGCGTAGATACTTCATGCAACCTATTCTTCCAGTGTTAGAGCTCTCATCTGAGTCTAAGGTACATGAGATGTCTCTATCACACGTGATTCACCCATTTGCAATGGGAGTAATCCAATCTTCATCACGTGTAGCTATCTTGTATATTTGATCCAATTCATTGTCCTCCACATAGTTGCAGACCGGTTCAGTGTACTGCGCTCCCTCAACAGGGTCTAGTAGCATAATAACCCTGCGTGCCTTCTTCTCAAAATTCATCCTTCACTTCTTTAGATTAATTACTACATCCATGTCAAAGGCCCAATCAATCCCTAGTAGTGTAGGGTAAGGATTGCTGTCATCCACTATTTCAATTACTTCAAAATCGGCCAGAGCACTTGCTCCTTCAATGTCTACTGTTACCCCATACAGGCGCCCCATAGGAATGATCTTCTACTGATTGACCATGCATAACTATATAGGAGACCATTGTAGTGTATGTCTCTCCACCCTCTCCCATGTCTGTTTAGGTAGTATGTTCACATCGAAACCCAAATCTAGGATGACTTGATTGATTTCATATTCTCCAACTTGCACGATCAGCCTCATCTTGTGCCCTGTTCTCTTCTTATGCTTACTGAATTTCCTCATAGCGCGTTGTTCTAAAGGAATATTATTTTTTCCCATACAATTGTCAATTAGCTCCTGGAGCCCTTCCACTTACTTCTTATCTCTTAATGACTTCATACAAGTTTTTAGAAAAGTGGCTAATAACGAGGGATCCACGTCGTGCACTTCATTGTTTCCAGCTAGTTTCTCTTGACTCCATGATATAGAAGACTCAAAAAAATTCTTCTTAGCCTCCATAAAAGTTTCTTTAGCATAGAGGTCAAACCTGACTTCCTTTTCAACAGCCTTGCAGACCCTCCTTCAGTCTCTGGTTGCTTTCCTTTATCTTCTCTTGTGGCCATACCACTGCTTGTTATGATATTAATGCAATGATCCTCTTCTCGAGGCTCCGCCCTCATCATATCGATCTTCTGTGTAGGCTGTTGCGTCTTTTTTCTCCTACATCTTAGCTATCAGCACTGGGAAATCTTCTATCACATGATGAAAATGTCTGCAATATTGACAAGATGGATGCATTGGGTTTTGACAGTCATGCACAAAATGTCTAAATTCACCACAATTATAACAAATAACTTGTCTGCGACCTCTGTCAGCCCTTCCTCCTCTTCCTTTTCTACGGCCTTGAAATACTTCACGCGCTACACATGTGCCCTAGTCCTGAGGCCTATTTCCACCTGCATTCAATAGTTAAGGGTCCTTTCCATCATCAGTTCGTATCTTCGGAAATTTCACTCATCATGTCCAACCGATTTATAGAAAGTATAAAACAATTGTTGCGGTGTCTGAAAAAACTTTTGCAAGAGGTGAAAACTATCAGTTGCATGATTTCCAGTGATTTGGAAGATAACGCACCATAATGGTACTCCCGCGCTCGGTCCAACAATGTTATCAGGATTCTGAGGCACAGGACCTCCTCCAATCAAGTAATTTTGATAAACAAGGTAGTGATCCTTATTATTTCCCTTGTGTTTTCAACTTATACACCAGACTTCTGCGCGCACCTCGGTTTGAGCATCCTTCCTTGTCTTCAAACTTTGCAACTCCATGTGCCTATGTGCCAGTTGCGATTGAATCTGTTGCACTCCTACATTCATATCTTGTATTGGTGAGGCTTCCAACCTCATCACGATATCCACAACCTCCACTTATGTTGCTGTCTTTTGCTATGATAATGGTGATGTTAGATGAGGCAACAACGAAGAAATGTACCAGTATCTGTGTTTATCATCTGTGATGTTCATATTAGCCTACTAGATTAGGCATTTTAACCTCTGATTGAAATCCCATGAGGACTCATTTACCTTTTGTTGTATCTCCTTAAAATCTACTACATACTGCACCTGAGACTTAGGCTTCTTAAACTAATTGTTCAACGCTTGTTAAATCTCTTCAAACGTTGCGCCAGGTCTATCTTGATAGAATTTAATATTCTAGTTCAGCACCTTATCTTGCAACGCTGTGACCAGCCGTGCTTTCTTTATATTATCATCAATAATATGCTTCACTATCCACACATAATTTGCAACAAACCATAATTGTTCGGGGTATTAGATCCCTACCCCTTTAAATATTGGCATCTTCATCATGCTCGACATGTTGAATGGATGGGTGAGGTATCCTCAAGATACTTCATGGTGTACTTAAAATAATCGCTTCATCATTGTTAGAAGAGGATCCTAACAAAGGACTGTATTCAAAGCCTCATTCTCCATTCCTTCTGAAGGGTTTTCCGCTTCACATAGTCCCAAACATCAAGGTAATGGCATAACCCTTTTTTCACACAACAACATCTTATTCGAAGTTTTCAGAGATTTTAAATACCTACCTCATGGTCCCTTGAAGAGCATGCACTCTTCTTTGCTATACCTGATGGTCATATCAATCGCGAGCTCAATGATGAATGCTCCTAAGATGTGATCAATCTAGTGATCAACATCCCATGGGATGTTGTTTTCTGAAACTTCCAGGTGCCTCACAAGCTCTAGAGTCCACACAATAGGGTCACTAAGTCTCCACGTACCTTGACTATCTGCTAATCTAGACAACAACTCATGCAATTCATAGGGGAAGAAGCAGAAAAAGGCTTCACTTTCATCTATGTACAGGTATCTATTCAACCACTATTCCTTGGATAACTATGGGTTTTTGTTCTCCTAAGGTGCAAACGCATGCAACTTTTGATTGAGCCACTTTCGATCTCCTTCTTAGTAGGGAACCACTTATTCAACATCACACATTCCTAAAATAGATCCTATTGCCACCAATAGAACCATTTGTTGACTTGATGGGGACTGACCCATGTTCAAATTTAATTGCGCCAACCAACAAAATGCTAACTATTGGCCCTTTCGGCAACAACCCGCATAGCGCAGGTTGTAGTCTCATCCGAAGTAGTATTGGGGGATGCTACAACCAGGTTTCTACATATAGAGGCTTGTGAGATGACCATCCATCTCCCTTTCTGACCTTTGGACTCTTCCCATGACTCTCTGAATTCCTTTATCCTTTTCTTGCTAATGGCCTTTCATATTCCACAATTGACATATGGACTTCCACTTACATATTTGTTTCAAATACAATATGACAAATACCCATATGAGACAAAAATGGTTATATCCTAATAAAACAATCATAATAAGACAAAATAACATATCAAGCTTAAGTTTGAGGAAAATCTAGCTCAACAACTTCAACTTGTAGATCTTCAGTCACATAACAATGCCAAGCTTTGTATTGTGTGATGGTCTCCTTAAACTTTGCGAGAGGATTAGGCTGAAATACGACTTTAGCATTCATTTCATGTGGGTATACAGTTTTGGAGCTAGTTTGTGTTTCCTTCTTCAATAATAAAAACATAGTGTTGATCTTCGTAGGGCCACCAATATACTTATGCATGTTATGTCTATTGATTTCCAAGTCCTCTTTGGTAGTAATATTCCTCTACTGGTCCAAGTATTCCGGCCCTTCCTGTTTGATCGCATTTCTTCCTTTTTCTTCTAAGAATGTCCTCACTGAATGATTCTTATGAGATTTCACCATAGAATTCACACTGTTATACAAATGTGCATAAAAGGAAAATATTTTAGCTATGAAAGTGATGAGCTTTTTGTTGCTTTGTATAAGCATCCAAGCTTCATATTTTTCCAACTCAGCTTGTTGTCTTGTTATCTTAACCAAATCAGGTGGTTGACCTCTATACTTCATCCCCCTTTCATGCATTGTAGTGATAACTACGTGAAATTTGAGAACTTTTGCATTCTCCCTTAATTTTGGTTGCATGTCATGCAAGGGGATACTGCTTTGTTCACGGTGGCTAACTTCTCATAAAGGTTCCTCATAGTTTCCCCCAATGCTAGTAATTCACCAAGTATATCTGCCTAAAGCTCTTCTAAGTACATCTATGGGGCATCTATCTTTTGAACCTCTGCCTTGACTTGTTCTATCTATTGTCTTATAACTTCTAATTTCTTCGCCATTTGTCTATTCTTGGCCATCAAATATTATGTGTTTACCTTAGAAGCTCCTACAAAGGCTAAGTTTGATGCAACAATAACTTTAGGATTCTTTTTGGTGTCCATTGCAATCACCTTCTCCTTGATGAAAGCGAGCTGTGTGAGGTTATTCATAAAATGATTATTTTTTGCTTGCATAATTTTATTCCAAAGCTCATTGTAGGTTAAGCTACAAATATCCATGCCCAAAATTTAATCAAGAGTAACAATTTCCTCTTCATCATCTGGAGCTTGCCCTTCTATAGGAGGGGGGGGACCGAGTGATGATCTGTTCTATACAAGGCATAAGATCAACATCCTAATTTTGATGTTCCAGCTCTACCTCCATGTATTGAATAACTATAAAGTATTCAATCTATTGGGAAAGTTATTTATCCTATTATTGCTTGCTTTCTTCTTCTCATAGGTGATTTTTCTCTTCTTCTTCATCTTGCTTCAACATTGTTTCTTCTTTTCCTTATTTTCTCTTCATTGATTTTTCTTGCATCTACCTTTCCTATTGTTTTTTATTCTCTTGTTTTTCCTTCTATCTCTTCTCTTCTTTTTTCCTCTGCTGTTACCTCTTTCTCTCTACTGCCACAACTACTTTCGAAATAGTTGGGTCTACTTTGAATTTGTGGATTTGGTCCTATGTTGGGGTATGTGCAACCTTCCTTTTATACTTTATGCTCACTGGGTTTCACTTCTCTGATTTCCTTACTTCCATAGTAGCTTCATGTTCTAGAGTCACATGTGATGGAACTGCATGATTGACTGGTGTGCGAGGTCTAGAGGCATTTTTACCTTTTTTAATATTTTCCTCCACTGGACTCGAGTAGGTCCCACTTGGCCAAATTGAAATGTATCTTAGCACAATGCTTCTTGCAAACTCTTTTGGGATCCTATGGATGGTACTCCATAATACCAAACTTGAAGCTCTCCGACTCATTCTATTTAGTTTATGCAACCTTCAAATTCTTAATTTCATAGAATCCCACCTGCAAAGGGAAAGCGGGCCAAGTTGGTTTCTTTTTCCTTTGCAAGACTACCGATAAGGCCATGGAAAGATGGTACACAATCTCCTACATGACCAGTTTATTAGTGGAATAACTCGGTAATAGATGTGATGATTTATAATAATAAAACACCTTGAGGTAAGTGCCATGAGGTGAATGAAACCAATCACCAAGTTCTTCTATTGTGTTTATAGCCTCATGGGACATGCAAGGTGGATGTTCCTAAAATATCATCTGATACAATACTAGATGAAGTGACTAGCTAGTTTCTCCATGACTCCTCTATAACTTCACTTTGAAAGAAACTTGCAATAAATATGAACAACATTCTCTTTTGGTGTCCAAGTCTAGCTCATGCTAGGGAAAGAGTTATGAGCACATATACCATTCAACAAGTATGCATACATATAGAACCTGTCTTGTTTTCCCTTAGGAGGATTCCTTGCACTAGTCAAATGGATAGTAAGTTGTTGAGGTAATAAGTCCAACTAGTTGAATACCTTTCCCTCATTCACAATTTGATGCAAAATATTAACCCACTTCCAGAAAGGTTTTAGAACTCTCTTGACCATATATATGACAACACAATACAATCAGGTACTAGAACAACTTTATAAGAGATTTAGTCTTTAATACGTTGTTTGGCATTTGGAATAACTTACATGGCTCTTTCACCCAAGTTATGATAACATCCTTGGTTCTCAAATAACCGGTGACTACATAAAAATGAGAATCCATGTATGCTTCAGGCTTGGGGAAATGATACATGAGATGAATATCATGGGCCAAATATAAAGAAAACCGCTTTCCGCTCACACTGTTGAGGGTCATGCTCTTTGTATCTATGTATGACATGATCCACTTGATGATATCTGCACAAGGGAAGACTGGGAACTTGCATAAAATTTTATGAAATCATGACTTCTTGACATTTATGTATACATGTCTGTTCTCTAGATCTACTTTGAAACTGGTATTTGTGAATCCATCCTTAATTGTATGCCATGTGATGCCTGAATCCTTTTCAATGAAGAGTTGCGTGTTAGAAATAATAAGCATGGTAAAAAAATTACTCTCAAATGCTTCACCAGTGTTGCTTTCGTTAGTGTCTTTTGAGGCTAATCTCTTTGGATGCACGATGATGACAACTGATGAAAGAGAGATGAGCTCAAAACATACAATGTATCACAAGATGAAGTTATGGAAAAAAATAGATCAAGCAGAGCAGTTCATTTATCAATATTAGAGAAGCAACACACTCACTGGAGAAAATGATTGCACAATTTATGGGCATTGGGAGGTAGAATGATCTCTTGAACTGCACATTGCATAGTCTTAGCAGAAAAGGGAGGAGATTGAGGCTTGAGATTGCGTAATGCACATCCTTAGCCATGCAGCGTGAGGGAAGATACTACACATTGCACAATATCAGTGGTCAAGGCTGAGGCTTGAGGCTTGGAATTGCACAATACACAGATGGCAAGCCAATGACTAGGAACTATGCAATCTTTGAGGCCATGGGTGAGTCTTGAGACTTGAACTTGAGAAATGCGTAGTTGGAAGGGGAAAAAACTACTTAGGATTACACAAATCTGCCTAGGAAGGAGAGAGAAAACTTCAATATCTGATTGTCCGGGAAAAATAAATATATATCCTTGTCAAGGTAAGTTAGATCAATGAATAACATGTGCTAGAAATGAGCATGCAAAAAGAAAAACATACATGCACAAAATGACCCAGCAATGACAATTGTTGGTGGGTAAAAAATAAGAAGTCGATGCAACACTTGTAAAAAGTGAAAGAAGAACTGAAAAAACACTTGTATAAGCTAATAACAATAAAAACGTTAGCTACCATGAAAAGAAATAGGAAAAATAATGATTATAAAAGGAAAAGCAACAAAAGCAGCACATGTAAAACTTAGCTATAAAAGCACTGTAAACTAGGTTGAAATCTCCTTGATCTTGTTGGGAAGGCTATATCTCCAATGTCAAATGTGAAAATGAGCTCTAAGAGCATCTGTTATATAGATCTAGTCCCTAGGGTGTCAAGTTTGGGTTTATGACGGGCATGCCTAAAACCAAGGAAAAAGTGACACTTGTCTTAAGATCGAAAAAAGAAACTTTGTTCCACTTGTCAAACATTAATTATGCACTCCCTATTATCTAGGGATGGGTACTTATATTATTCCAGGAAACTGCACATTCACACTGGCAGAAGGGACTACATAATTCCCAACAACAAGGGATTGTGCAATTCATTGTCTCAGTGAATTGCACAATTTTTGATTGTGAGAGAAGGTTGACACAATTTATGTGCTCAATGGCTGCCTGTATTCAAGGCTTGCATAGTTTTGATCCTCAAGGCATAACACAATTTCCAATGATAGTGGATTATGCATTTCCTAGAGGCAAGACCGATAGTAGGTGCAAGATCAGAGCAGGAGATGGCTTGTGTTAAAAATTGTTTAGTTATCATCGATAAAACTTAGTCATGCTAAAGAAAACCTAATAAAGTCATCACAAGATCTGCATGAAAAGGTAAGCCTTCAAAATCACAAGGAATACTTGTTGGTAGTGGGAATAGGTTCTTATGAACAAAAGGTAGGCTCCAAAATCAAGGCATGGGCAAAATTTTGGAGGGATGGTTGAAGTAGCTACAACACTTGGTGACACACTAGTAGAAATTCGACTCTCTGTATGAGTCTAACTCTATAAAATAGGTCTATATATTTAGGAATTATTTTTGATTTCATTGATTATCATAAATTCTTTACTTTTATTGAGTTAAGGATATAGTCCCCTATGTTCTCTTCATCAACAACACACTAATAAAAGTAAGTCAGACATAGTTGTTTCGAATGGGGATATGAAGTATATAGTTACACAAGTGGGAAAGGATTATCAGAGTATTGGTTTTTATCTCTGGTGTTGCTCCTCTCTAGCCATCTGGGACAATACCCCGCAGATTTGCTTGCTTCACCTCGCTATGGAGGAAGCCTATCTCTTCTTTCACCCTTTATTTTTTATTTTTTTTTATTTTATGGAACTGCGCATTGACAATTATTTATTTCATGGGGCAGAAGAGGGATCATGACAACATAAGTGGTTGTCCCTTCAAAGAAGTTTATTTATACACCTTTGAAATACAATCAACTTATTTAAATTTCCTCCCCTCCTTACTCTACTCAACTTTGTTGACAAGGTAGAACCGATCAAACATAAAAAACTGATTAGAGAAGAGGGTACTAATTATAGATTTGAGCGTCATAATTCCACTAAGGTTTTCTCCGAGGAAGAACACATTTTCCATCCAGGAAGACCTCCTGAGAGCCAGTTATTGTCCTAGTGACTGTGCTTGTAAGTGATAAAAATTAAAAGCCATGAGAAAAACCAAGGTTTCGCCCATGGAATTTGTGCATGTAAGGTTGAATTGACACGATCAACAATACTATTGTCATTGTAATATGATTTTAGGATTGATCACATTTATAAAAGTTATAATTAATGTTTCGAACCACTAGTATGGCTCATGATCAGGATATTGTTTCAATCTATCATGCCATCTTATATTTGTGTCAAATTGTTGTATTATCATCAGGATACTCTTGTCATCTATCATACCATCTTATATTTGTGTCAAATGGTTCTATTGTCATCAGGATACTCTTGTCATCTATCATACCATCTTATATTTGTGTCAAATGGTTCTATTTTTCATCCTTGGTGCAAAAAAGGACAAGTGCATTCTTGGTTGACTAAAGGAAGAGTCAAAATCCAAGAGATGAAATTCAGAGGCCAAAATGAGAGAGGAAGGAAGACCATTGGGACCTGATATCAGAACATTAGAGCATAAGGCACATCGGGATATTAGAGGTCGGAGCATAAAAAACCTCGATGAGCTGTTTAAAAGGCAGAACCAAAAGTGAATGTTAGAACAGGTAGTGGGAAGGAAGGCACATTAGAAGCCAAATCTCGGAGGGTTGATCATTTCAGAGCTTCAGTGATCAGAGCCTCGTAACTCTTTAAAAATTGGAATTCTGTTATAAGGGCTGAAGTGCGAGGAGAATATAAATACAAAGGAAATCATCACAGAACTAAGGACCTCAAGGACCCTTTCTTTCTCCATCTAGAATACACATGGCAACATATAATTGGATTCGACAAGCTGACAAGGTAGATGACAAGTAAGAAAACTTTCGCTAAAAATCACATCATCAGATTTTTGTCGACATGTTTCAAACCATCCACTGTGGTTCATCGTCAGGACAAGATGAAGAAATTTTTTTTGGCATCAAATTAAATAGATGAAGATATTTTTTTTAGCCTTTATAATATAACAATTAGATTTGACTAAATAAATAATATTATTAATAAATAATATTTTCATATTAAAAACAGTTATATTTGACTAAAATAAATAATTAGAAAGCTTTCGATATATAATCGCAATAGAAAAAATTTTGGTTGACGCATATCGAACCAAAAAGTGTGGTTCATCACTTACTTATTTTAATAAATAATATTTTGATATAAGAAGATAAATTTGTTATAAAAATATAATGTTAATATGTGAATTAAGAAAACAATTAATCAAAGGGATTTTGTAATGAAATGAATATCTGAACATAATAATATAAAAATAATATTTGGGTCAAACTTAAATAATCAAAACAATTAATTCTAAAAACTTAAAAATAAATAAAAATAATAAATGGTCAAACTTAAATAAAAAAATTTGGGTCAAACCTAAATAATTAAAACATTAAAATAAAAATAATATTTAGGTCAAACTTTCCCGGATCCAGGTGTTTAAATGTGTAATAGGTACGTGGGCAACCGATTGGGTGGGCGCGTGGCTTAACACCACTGCCACTTAGCCTCGCACAAAGTTGGTTTTTAATTCCTCTAATCTCAACATTAATGCAGCATGTCCCTCCTCTTTGGCCTGTTCATTTTCTTACCATGGCGCCCTCAGCGCGTTTCATTTGCACTCCTCCTCCACGCTCGCGATACTCCTTTGTTGTTGCAGAGATTCGCTCTCGAATCAGCTCGGGGAAACGTTGGGCTCTGGTTCGTTGGGTGGATTTTTGGCTGGGACTTCAGGTTTCTCACCACCCTATCTGCAAACTCAATAGCTACTCGTCCTTTGCCCTCTCCTCTGCTCATCTGTGTGTTGTAGCCAAGCTATTTTTAGTCCCTTTCGGCCTCCCCAGTATTGCAGCCAGCTCTGAACTTCCTGTTCATCCCACTATGCCTAGACTTCGCCAGAGAATGAGTTGCAGGAGGGGAAACTCCCGAGGGCAAGCTGTTCACCAGGTCTCCTCCTCCACGACAGATTCCTCGAATTTTTGCTCGAACTTCTACTCGGACCGCTATCCTGCTACCAGGAGTGGTCGTGGACGGGGTAGAGGGCAGCTTAATACGGCAGCGCGCTCTCCCAATTCTCCTACTAATACTGCTCAGCTCTAGCTCCCCTGTACTCACGGCAATCTCTCCTTCATAGCCTCTGTCACCATTGAGCTTAGCGAGGTTACTTCTTGTCAAGCAGTTGTTTCTCCTGGGGCGACTATGGAAACGAAGGCAGAAGATAAGCAGGGTACCACTCAGATGGATTACAAGCAGCTTAAGGCTCCGGGTCCGAGTAAGTGCATTGCAACCCAGGTCATGGACGATCAGGCGAGTCCAAGTGTTCCTATAGGCGGCGGATCTTCAAGCAAAGAGGGCCACCCCTTTGAGGACGAAGACGACTACAAATATGGACGCCGCATAATTGAAGAGCAATCCTCTACCTCTCATGAAGTTTAAGCAGGTCTGCGCTCAATGGTTTTTTGATTCACTGTGTGCTCGAGGGTGCTCAATTTTCACCTATTTTACTGTCATGATATGCTCACCAGTTCTCTTGCTCAGCCCTTTGCTCCAAAGTCTAATTGTCGGTTTCCCCTGCGTGGGCGGCACTCTTCCAGCCTATGTTTTTTGGTCTCAATTTCAGTCTCAGCCGTTTTTGAGGTCTGATCTCAATTTTGTTCTGGGCGGTGCTTCTCTGTTTTCTTGCCTGGTTCCAGTTATCTTGTTATGGTGGCTGAATTACCTCTGTTCAATCTTTAGTTTCAAGCACGATAATGGGGGTTTTATGTTACTATGTAATAGTCATGGTTAAGTTCCTAGCAGTCCTTCAAGTCGATCCTCAGCAGGTCTTTTTGGACAACGTTCAGCTTTGCTATGTGAGCATGCTGCAACTCTGGGCTAGATTTCTCGAGGCGGTGGCCTCTATGTAAAATTATTTTGTATCAGTATAGGAGTAGACAAATTCAA
>APFE031337884.1:6142-23048 GCA_000404065.3 Pinus taeda
ATGCATCTGCAATATTCTTCAAAGTGTCCACCTTTACCAGCAACACCTTTTTGTCTTCTATCATATCCCTCACAAAGAATATAACACAACCCAACAGTCAAGAGGGATTTTTTTTTGAGATAACCTTAAATATGATATTCAGAAGTTTGTGGCAGAATGTTTTGTTTGCCAACAAAAAAATGTTGAGACAATTAAGACCCTGGGTCTGTTAAAACCTTTAGCCATTTGAAGGCAATGTTGGGAGGTGGTCTCAATGAATTTTATCACAAGTTTACCCAAGTCTGAATGAAAGAGTGCCATCATGGTGGTAGTTGATATACTTACAAAGTATGCACACGTGCGTGTATTATCTCATCCTTTTAAAGCCAGTACAATTTCTATTGCATTTATGGAAACAATTGAAAAGCTTCATGGAAACCCAAAGATTATAGTAAGTGACACACATCCCATTTTCACAAGAATTTTTTGGACAAATTATTTTCTTGTCTTCATACCAAATTAGCTTATAGCTCATCTTATCATCCTCAATATGATCGACAAACTGAAATAGTAAACAGATTTTTGGAAGGATATCTACGTTGCTTTGTATCTAATAAACAAACACAATGGGTCAAGTGGTTACCTCTAGTTGAATGGTGGTATAACACTTCCTTCCATACTATTGCAAAAATGATCCCATTTATGACACTTTATGGATATCATCCACTGTACATCACATCATTGTTAAGAGAAAATTCTAAGGTTCAAGCAGTGGAACAACACATCGAGCATCAACAACAAGTTCTCCAACTCTTAAAGGATAACCTCACCATGCCATAGAATCAAATGAACCAACATGAAGATAAAAATTGCAATGAAAGAAGTTTTGATGTAGGTGACTCGGTATTTTGACAACTATAACCATACAAAAAAATTGTCTCTCAAGCAAGCTAAGAAGGAAAATAAATTATCACCCAAGTACTACGGTCCTTACAAGGTGTTGCAAAAGATTGGTACTATGGCACACAAATTAGAGTTGTGTGCATATTTTATAATACTCCCAGTTTTCCATGTTTCATGCTCAAAGAAGGTTATCGGTGACAAGATTTCAATTCAAATAGTGTTTCTAGAACTTGATGAATAAGGAAAAATCATATTTGAGACTAAACGAGTCACAGAAACAAGAACCCAACAACTACAAGATCAATCAATTTTAGAGTATCTCATTAAGTGTAAGAACTTACCCATTGAAGATTCCACATGGGAGGATGAGAATTTAATACATAAGTATCCATAACTACTCAAGCTTTGAGGACAACACTTTTTTGAAGGTGAGGGGCATGTTAGGTCCTTATAATACTAGTGTAGATCCCTTATAGTTATTGTTAGGGTAGCCCCTTATTGTTATTGTTGTGCCCATGTAGCCACCATATTGTTATTATGGTGCCCCATAGAATCCCACTATTGTTATTGTTGTGCCCTTACATTATTACTATTATGTAGGATCTAATTCGATTGTGGCCCCTTAAACTCCTATATACAAAGGAGGTCTTCTTATTTGTATCATCCAATAACTATTCATTTATGTAACGTAAAGGAGTTTTCCCCATCAAAGAGGATACCTTTTAAGTCATTGATATATATTTTTGTGCGCTAGTTGCATAATGAACAAGGCTACAACATTAGGAACTCATATGAGTCAAATAAAACCAGAATGCAAAGGGAAGGATGCAAGAATTGCTGACTCAACCAACAATAGTTTAAGAGCCTTGGTATGGGACAACAAAACAACATTTTTAATAGTTACAACATATAATTTCCAAATTGAGAAGCCAACTAATAAATTTGAAGATGAATAGGAACAATGAATTAATAACCATGCAAGAATAACTCCAAAAAATTACTACTTTGAGCCAACTTAGGAAAAACCCTACTAGTGAGAGGGTACATTTACACCGACTTGAGAGAGAACTTGCAAAAAGAGAGTATTCTACCAAAAATGTCTCAACAAATCCAAGAGAATAAAGAAAAAATGTTGAAGAGAAATTGGCCCAAGTTACATAAGAAAAAGATGAGAAAATTAATAAATTAAGGGGCACAGTTTGGGCAAGAGAATAAATTGTTAAGAAATTGCAAGACCATATACTTTATTACAAAATGAAGCAGTGGAATTTGAAACTATGAAATGTAATCTAGAGAAGAAAAAGTTTAAACTAAACAATGCAACTAAGGATGTCGAATATCAATTGGATAGTACACCTACCTTCTTTGAACAGTTGTTAGAGAAAATATGGGGCATTAGGAAAGTGAAAATGAAGAGTTGAAGAAATGTTGCAGCTGAGAATTGAATAATAGGAACAAACACAAGAAGTAATCAACAATTGAGGTAAGGAAATTTGGCAATTGAAGAAGAAACTAGAAGAGTCTTGGTCATGACGTGCACTTGAGACATCTTTACTCATAGCACAAATCCAAATCCAACAATTTAAAGTAGATATGAAAAGGATTTTAATACAAAGTGTGGGCTTGCACTGCTAATTTCCCAAAAAACATACTATTTGTTTGTAACAACAGAAATTGAAAGTTGAAATACAAATTGTTGAATCAAAATAGGATGCCAAGTGGTATCAATGGTACAAATACCTCAAAAAACTTGTGCAATAGAAAACACTACAATTTAAGAGTGACATCAACAAATGATAAACTTAATAGAGTAGTTTCAACATTGGGAGAATCAACCACAATAAGCGCTTGTATAATATAACAAATAAAAGACAAGTAAAAGTAGATTTTTGAAGGGGGTCAGCCTGAACAACGAGCTCCAAGTATTTTTCCTCACGTGGTCATGGGTTAACATTTTCACACCTCATGATTTGTATTTATTATTTAATATTAAAATAAAACACTTCAAGAGTAGGATGGATGCATTGACAAAAACGCTCACTCATCAAGAATAGGATTGAGCTATGAAAAAAGAAAAATAAAGAGAAAACGTGAATGGATTGAAAACCCATTAGGTGGTTGTTAAAAACCTATAAATATGTTGGTTTAGTTGAGACTATTGAATATTAATGGTGTTGTAAATAATACTAAGACCGGGGGTGAATCAGTATTATCAATTCAATAACTTTTTTCTTTTCATACTCAGATTTATATATGCTACTTCAGTGAAGGTAACTCGCATGTACACGCAACTTTCTTTAAAGCAACCAACATATATCCAACAAACTTATGATTCAATTAATTCATCATATGTTGATATTTAATCAGTGCATCAATACTTCATTAACCATATAAACAGTAACCATGTGTAGTAATAACATAATAAACTATCGCACATAAGCAACACACATTAACAACAAGATTTAAGGTGGAAACCCAATGCAGGACAAAAACCACCTATTGTTGTCTTCTTTTAATATAATAAAAACATGTTTACAATCTTGTACCGGTGCAAACTCATACCAGTATGTAGGCACCCACCTATAGAATGCTACAACCTTCTTTCTTTCTCCAGCTTCTACTAGAAGGGAGCTAGAACCCCCTAGCTTTTGTACTACCCGATCCATTTACTAGTATGTAGGCACTGGCTTGCAGAAGGCCCCAACCTTCACTCATTTTCAAACTGCTACTAGAAGGGAGCTCCAACCCCTAGCTCTTATACTAGCCAATCCATTTACTAGTACGTAGGTGCTAACCTACACGAGGATCCAACCTTCACTTGTTTTCCAGCTGCTACTGGAAGGGAGCTCCAACCCCCTGGCTCTTGTACTGACTGATATATTTACTAGTATGTAGGCGCCGACCTACAGAAGGCTATGACCTTCTCTCTTCCTCTAGGGACCACGTTTCATAAATTTTCAGACTGGACCCATTAGTAACATTGAAGCTCAAAATCAATCACCACTATAATACAACCATCAAATACACCTGCATCAACCAATTACTAAAACTCAATCATCTATCTCTGATTCAACCATAACTGAATCAATCAATCACTGAAAACCCATCATCACTGAAGAAAATCACAATCATTCAATCTGAACGTTTAGAACACTTTCACTAGAACACAAAGTAGAACCTAGAACTCTGCATCAACAACCAAAACCAACTGCACTTTCAAAAATCATATTTCATAATGTATACGCTACTTCTATGTGTCAAACCAGCGTGTATATGCACTTTTATCAAATCAAAACACCATACAAATCTACAAATACTAGCTTAAAACATCACAACTATTCGAGACTTCAGTCATACCCAGATCAGAACATTTACAGTGTAAATCATGCGTTACCATTCAGATCAAGACTATCCATGATCAAACCACATAATGATAATTCATTTTAGGTCTTATGCTTCTGATCCATCATTAGATCTCATCTCTCATCAACCACTATGGTTCATCCTTAGTTCAAATCAAGCAAAGCACCAGAAACCCATAACATGCATATTTGCTTCCGATCTCACTCTTAGTAAGATATTCATTACTTGCACACTTATCCCTTTGATCTTCTCCTCCTTATATAGTTTTAGGCCTTTCTCAATACCTCAGACCAAAACCACTTAGGACCAATACCTCAAACCAAATACCTCAGACCAACTACCCCAGACCAATACCTTGGACCAAATACCTCGGACCAATACCTTGGACCAATACCTTGGACCAATACCTCAGACCAAAACCTTGATTTTCCATCCCATTCGCACTTTTCCTTCTCTTAAAGTGCGTGTATACATCTATGCTCTTTTTGTTCTGTGGATCTAAGTGTACATGCTACTTGGACAAATTGAACTAGTGTATACTTCTTAAATCACTCTCTTTCTCCAGTCTATGGTGTCTGATATGTAGTCCTTTAATCTTAACCTGTTGCACTATGAACTTTCATATATGTGAGTTACCATCAAGGACAACACCTCTATCATAATGCTAACAAATGGAGGAAATTATAATCCCCATTTGCAACAACTCATTTGCTATGTTTTTTTCTAGGTAATACCTTGTTTAGGACTAGGTATAGCCATTTAGTTCATATTTTAAACGAGAGAAACACAATATTTTTTAGCATACTCAGATGACTATGTGTTTAACAGGTTTCTTTGGTAGCAGTGTTGGAAATAGATTATGAAGAGAGGAAATCTTGGAGAGCAACGCTTTGCATGACTACACAGAAGTAAGAGTGGGCATCCCTTTTGAAGAGAAAATAGTTCCATTCGAACCAAATGTCTCATGCTATGATCAAAGGGAGATATTTTAATGTTTTTGAGTGCTTAGCTTGAATCTAAGTTCTTAAATAGTGTTCCACTATATCTCCTTACCAAATACAAGCTGGACCCTCTTAGTATTTTATTTCCTTCCATACCGCCAATGTGAATGGACAATGTATAAATAGGTCAATGGATTTTGAGTTTTTCAAGAAAAAAGGGCATCTACTTGGTCCATTCAAAGATCTTTTCTGAATAATGTCCCATATAGGAAATTTGTTTTCTAGGATGAGCCACATGAACATCTTAGACTTTGGAGGGCATTTAAATTTCCACAGTTTTTCCCCACTAGGGGTTTTCTAAGGTCTTGGAGGACTGCGCCTAGTGATGTTCTATGTAATGTAAGTAATTTATTTTCTTTTTAAATGAGTAGTAATATAAAGTGGACATTTTCTAATTAATGTGTTTAATTTTATAATTTTTTTCTCGTCTTTGTTTTAGTAGTTTTAGTGATTATGAATATGGTTGGTTCTTGTTAGCCCTACCACATGGCAAGCATTCTATAATTCTTTGAACCTGAAATAGTTCTTCTTTGACCCAAAACCAAATGAAAATTTGTAATGTTAACGTTATAATTTTTATTTTTATTTTTTATATTAATTGTAATTTTTTTGGATTGTTATTAGTCAAGGGAGTTTGGGTTTTATTTCACAATGATTTGATCTCAGATCGTTTGGAGTACGCCATACTTTAATTGACAAGACATGTATGATGATTGTTGGCTTCTAACAACTGCAAGCTATAACTTGAATATTCATCTTGTTTCTTGGTCAATATATTATAATACCACTAATATAATAGTGCTTCTCCATGTGTTGGTTGCATTGATGTAGGTTTAGGTAGAAGGTTTGTATCAATTCGTCTGATGATGTAGAAATTTTCTCCTCGTATCAAGTTATTTTAAGTAAAAATGTCGTATCTATAGTTCCCTCATGACATAGTGCCATCCATGTAGTAGAGTCTATATATTTTAAGAGAGAGTCACATATGTTGTTCTCAAGAATTGAGGAGTAAGTGCTCACAATGTCATTTTTTGAATCATACTTACATAGTTTAAAAAATGTACTTGTTGAATTATGTGCTTTCTGAAATTGATTTTGTTATGATTTAAAGTAGGAAATATATAAGTGTGATTTTAATTGTTATTTATATATATGTATTTTCGAATAATAATTAAAGTTTAAGGTCATTGTTATTTTTTTTTGGGGGTTTGTAGAATAAAAAAAAAAACTTACTTCCATAAAGTGATTTGACTATTAAAATCAATGTAAATTCAAACTTGCAACCCTTTATAAAAGAACTCATGTTCTTAATTTAATAATCTCTATCCTAATTAAAAATTATAAAATATAAAATAATTTATTTTTCCAATTTACTTACGCACTCTCCTATCACCTTGGTAATGACCCAACCTCTTTCCAAGAGTGAAGTCTCCACCATTCTCTAAGAACCACAACCAAAGTGATGAGTTTAAGATCCACCTAATAGGCTCCCCATTTAATACACCCATTAATATGATCAAGGCACAAACATAGGGTTAAATTAATGATCTACTCTATGTATCTAATCCCAAAAATAATATCTCATATCATTCCAAGTTAATATTCTTTTTTTTTTTCTAGTCTAGATTTCAAACTAGTGAAATTTCTTGGACCTAGTTGTTTGCTATCATAGACCATATTTAATATGTGCTTTTGTATGATGGCCACACCATGAATACTATTTTATCTACATCTATGCTATAGTCCACTCCACATGAGAGTTTCTAGCAAAATGGGCCAATTTCCATTATATCTTTATTGTTTTTTTTACTTTAAGTTAACTATACTTAAACTAGCCCTTGTTTAAATCTAGGAATTAGTTTGTACCTTTCAAAGTTCAATAATTAAACTAAGTCGTAGGGAACCCTAGCTATGAGGCCTTGTTTTTACATGGATCTAATTCGAAGGAACATGATTGGCTCCTTATAATAGGATTAAATGGTAGACACTCCACTATGATGTCTAAATGTTTTATACATATATCATTTATTTTGTAATTTATTTTAATGAATTTTCTCCTTTTGTTTTTTAATTTTGTAATTTCTATCTATTTGTTGTTGATGATGATGATGATGGTTAACGTCCATTCAGACCAAACTTTGGTCTATGAGACCTAAAGAAACGAATTATTATTTAGTTTGATTTAAGATTTTATCCCTATGCTCAAAAAGCTTGGAGAGAAGCCTCCGAGCTCACTATAATTTTGACATAGTAAAAGTCTAGGAAGGTGAGTATTGCAACAAAGATTATGAAAGTGAGATCTAATGTGGTTGTACTTCGCGCACTCTAAGAGGAAGTGATTTTCATCATCAATTTTCATATTCTCACATAGATGAGATCCTTTCCATCCATGGTGCTTTAGGAACTTCCCAACTACCCATTTCCCTATGGAGCCCATGTTAGAAGAAAGACATTCAAAATCCTATTATACTATAGCCAACTTGGTATATATGTAATGTATAACTTTGCAAAAAAATTATAATTATAAATTTTAAGTGTTGTTGTCACTCCATTATTTACTGTGCAACCGGGGAGGGTAGTACAAGATTCCAACCCAAGATCTCTGTGAGACTTCATTCCACGACCACTTGAGCTACCTCAAGCTCAAGTCGCGATGGCCATGGATTCAAATCTTGTACTACCCTCCCCGTGAATCATGGACATGTAAAATCTAAAAATATATGAAAAAAATTAATATAATAAAAATAAGAAAAAACATAAGTCAAAATATAAAAATAAAATAAATATTTAATAATTGAAGCAATTCTATATATATCATTATATATACTATCATTTTACTATTATATTTTATATTAGTGAGTATATATATATATTAATATATCTATATATATATATATATAAATATTATATATATATATATAATAATATATAGATATATATAAATATATATGAGGTGTGTGTGTACACTCACCAATAACAAACATATAATAGTTCAAAAATGAAGTGCTATTAATTATTATAGTATATATTATGATTATATATAGAATTGCTTCTAGTGAGCTCAAAGCTTGTTTTCTTAGGCGGTGTGAGAGCATGAAAAGAGAGATGAGTTGTTCATAGTTGTTCGTCAAATTGTTTCCTTGTTAGTTTCTCTAAATGTTGTAGCTTCCAACCTTGTTTTTAGTTTTTATGAAACCACCTTACAACAACAAACAAACATAAAGGCACATCTAATTAAAAAATGATATGACCAAACTTTTATATATAGATAATCATCAAATGCATAAAAAATAATTGTGGAAAAACTACAAAGAAGTGGTTACTACTTGATGCCTTGATGTCATAGAATCTCCTTCCAATTATTCCTCATCTTAAATCTTTTCATTCAAAAGACTTAGTATTATATTTGGCATACTTTAGCATAGTTCCAATGAGATACTCATAGCTAAAACCTTTTTGAGATCAACACCTTTCTCCATGATTTTTTTTTAATGGCTTAGAAGAGGAAATCTAGAGAAATCCAAACCTATCGAGATATATAGCGTCCAAGAGGCTTATCATTCACAAGTTTCTGAATCTTTTTATTTTTCCTTTTGTAAAAATTGTGTCACAAGTTGTGAATGAGCAACATGCCATATTGTCATACTTGAAAGTTACCCAACATGGTACAATCATATATGTAGAATGTTTTCCATGAGCAACTAGTAGCATCTTATTGAATTGGGGAAGAATGTTTTCCATGAGCAACTAGTAGCATCCTATTAAAGGGATTGAACAATAATTTGGTATTTCACGGAAAGTATTTTCTTACATATTCTTTAGGCATGAAAAATAATAGGGGTAACATATTAATTGTCATGAATGCAACAAAATAATTGGTAACATAATATCCTTTAGACTATGAAGTTAGAAAATGAGTGATAACTGAAATACTTTATCATGCAAAGGCTTTGAGATCGAAGAAAATGGTGGAGTTAGAATAAGAATGAAGATATATAGATTAGTATATTTTTTAATAAGAACACATATAGAGTGATTTAATAAGTGTGATATAAGAACATACTTAGAGAGTGATCTACAATCAAGTGATAACAAGAAGCTAGAGCATAATAAGCTTTAGGAAATATAGTAGAAGAACTTTGATTAAATATCAATTTCACCACATTATGCCAAAAAGAACATATAGGTATCACATTAACTAAAAGTAACATTTTTCTTAGTGTGTAAAATGGAAGTACATTACAATTCTCTTTCAACACCCTATCCAAGAGATATAATTTAATAACATTTATGTTTTATATAATAAATGAGTTTGATATATGTCAGTGTGTGTTAAATTTATTATTTATTTTATTTATATATTCTGTAATAAAGATTTAAGTATTTATATATAAATGGTAATATTCAATTTAATTATTATTTTCAATTTAAATTAATTAGAATATTTTAAAAAACTAAATAACAAGTGTGTTAATTTTATTTATCTAATTTGATAAACTTTAAATTCAAACAATATAGGTATACAACTTCAAACAATAGAAATTTTAAACTTTAAAATACCATAAAACTTTAGACATTAAAACATTATTTATATCAACACCCTTACTCAAAAGGATGTTTAAAACATTATTTATATTAAATGTCTCATTTAAAATGATGTTTAAACATCATTTATATTAACATCCCCACTTAAAATGATAATTACAATTACATGTATCAACTATCAACACCCTCACTCAAAATGATGTGTAAAACATTATTTATATTAACCACCTCACATAAAATGGTAATTACAATTACATAAAACTTTGAACATTAAAAAAATTATTTATATCAACACCCTCACTTAAAATGATGTTTAAAACACCATTAATATTAACATCCTCACTTAAAATGATAATTACAATTACATGTAGGTTGATATTATTATTGTTATAGTTAAAATAATATGAAACATTAAACCAAAAACATATTATTCAAAACTTATAAATTAAGTGAAAAATTAAATTATTATTATTATTTTTTCTATATAACACTGCTTAAGCACACAGGTTCGCAAAGAATGCCTTAACATTACACCCATTCTTCACCGCCAATCCAAAGCACACAGGTTCACAAAGAGTGCCTTAACAGTACACCCATTCACCAGCCAAATCCAAAGCCAGATAAGCAAATAAAATTATTATTTAAATATTATAGATAAAATTGAATAATTTTTTTTTTTAATCTAAATGTTAGTTACATTTTATTTAAAATGTGATTATTTTTGAAAATTTATACTATTATATTTTAATTAAAAATACTAGATTAGAATTTGAAGAGTGTACATAGAATGTGGTATATCAAGATTTTATGCAGAGGGAAGAATCTCTCATTTTAAATACAAAGTGAAATTTGGAATAAAATATAAAAATTTTATTAACATTAATATTATAAATAAAAAATTATATATTTGTTGGGAGTCGAATAGCCCATGGGTTCAAGAAATCCAAGATTTTAGCCCACTGTTATCTGGTTATCTGGTGACATCAGAGGGATAAAAGTTTCGGAGAAATTATTATGGGGTTATCTAGGTTCCACACTCTTCTCATGGGTTCAAGAAATTCAAGATTTTAGCCCACTGTTATCTGGTTGTCTGGTGACATCAGAGGGATAAAAGTTTTGGAGAAATTATTATGGGGTTATCTAGGTTCTACACTTCTAGACAAATGATTTGTTATGTGATTTTGTCCAAATTATTCTCTCAAAAAAATTAAAATCCACCATTATCTAGAAATAGATAAAAGCTTTTGCAAAATTGTTAAAAAGAAAAGATCGTTAGTGAAATGAAGGTAGATTAAAGTTTTTACAAAATTGTAGAAAAAAAAAAAACATTGTTACTTGGTAAGAATAGCACAACACCCACGTTGTTATGGCTACGGCTAGAGATTTCCCTTTCGATTCCTGTGTGCATCAATCAATTCAAATCATTTACTTATTTCATATTGCATTCAACTCATTGTGTAATTTCTTCTTGTCTCGACAATGGAATCGTGGAATTTGTTTCACTAATGTGGGCTTTGGTGGAATTTATTTTTTTAACTAAATGTAAAATCCTAGCTTAATTAAAAATAGAGCATTTTTAGAAAATACAATTGTATAAGTAGTTAAATTGAGATGAGTGAGATGTGCATAGTATAAAATAAATAATAAATAAAAATTGAAAATATATAATATAAGGAAAAAATTATAATATCCTTAATTGGTTATTTGAGGAGTGTAATATGATTCAGGATGTGCGGATCACTCTAAAGAGAGCAAGGGATTAAACTCGAGTGGTATGATCAACCTGGTGCATGTACAAGCTTGTAAGTAAATTTTATTCACATGTCATGAACTAAGAAGGAAGGTGGGTCCATGAGTTTTAAGGCTCAACAAAGCTTAGGGGAAACAACTTGAAGTCACTTTTCACAATTGAGAGATTACTAAGAGGTTGTAAGTATTTCACTTCAAATGTTGTGAGGAGAGTACTCTTCAACTTCGTAGATACAATTTTGGGGAAAACTTACATAAGAAAAGAGAAAAAGTAAGAATTGAATGTTTGAAGTATATCATTCTTCATATGAAGAAATAGTAATTTCATAAATAACTTCTTTCAAAAGGACAATCCTAACCTCCTTGCAACCTCCTCATATTTAATTGAGTAATGCAATAATAAGCTAGAAGATTCTAAATGAAAGGAGAAAAGGAACTAATCAACTAAGATCTAGTACAAACTTGATCTTTCTCCTTCTTTACTTGTATAATATTTAGAAAAAAGAAAGAACAAGAAGAGAACAAAAACGATAAGAAAAAAGAAAAAGTAAGAATAGAATGTTCAAGGTATAGCATTCCTCATATGATAAAATAGTAATTGCATGAATAAGGACAACTTCCTCCAAAGATAGTATTCACCTTTTTATGACCACTACCCCAATCCATTCTAAGGCATGCTTTTCTCATTAATAACAACAAATTCAATTCCATAAAAAGTAGCTCTAAATGCAAAATAGGACCTCTATGTCGAATCCTCCAAGGATTAACTTTACCTTGCTAAAACTTTACTCCAAGGCTAGGTTGCATGGGTCTAAGGAGGGAAACTCTCAAATTTCAAGCCTAAAATAGGGAACAAGTAAAAGTCAACAATAACATGGAAAGTAGCTTAATTTTAGGAAAATAAAAACTCTTATAATAGTAAGAAAAATCTAAAATAGTTTGTGCTCTCATTACACAAAAATAACCATTGTGGGCTCATTCAAGTGCTCCCTATGTCAAGTGCTCAAGTCTAGCCATCTTTTTCCTATTAAATATATGCATCTCAAAATTAGTAAGTGGTTATCTAAGAGAGTGAATAAAGCTTTATGCTTAGTATAATGATAAATTTTCTCTCATGAATTGGACTAGGAATTCATTAAGGAGGGCCCATAATTTGAGGCCATATGAGAATCTCTTTAAGGCTCATTATTATATAAAAATAACCAATATCTCCATGTGGGCTCACAAGCCCAATAGAGATCATTCTAAAAGGCAGTCAATGGTTGAAATTTGAAAGTGTTTGGAATGACATGGGATATACAATAGTGTTGCATACCACACTCAGTATCCCAAAAGTATAGTCACCCCACTAAAACTAGCAACAACTCCAAATATTGTGAAACATGAACCAAAAGCAAATCTCCAATTGAGTCCTCAAATATGTAATCATCTCATTCATTGGACAACTTTAAGAAATTGCTAAAAATAAAAAACAAAATGTAGTTTTTCTTGAAATTTGAACTACATACAAATATCCTCAAAGGGTGTTAAAACTTATAATAAAATGTCAACGAAAATAAGCATGCAAAACCAACCTAATCATACCCTTTGGGGTATTTGACTCCCATACCTTCTCTGAATACCACAATGAACTTGTAATTATGGGACACTACCTACCATTGAATAACCTATCCACTTGAACACGTGTTGTAACTTATGAATGTAACCATATGAATAACATTATCAAGAAACTACTAAACCATCTATTTGAATGTAACAATACATGTGACAAGTTTAAGAGGTACTCCTCAAAATTTTGTCAATGTCATGTTGATGAACCAACTAATGAATCCATCCAAAAATATACCCATGAACAAAGAGAAATAGACACTTTGATTTGACTTTGCGTAAATCCAATCTAGGTGATAACAATAGGAAAAAGTGGGGAAGAATGCTCCCTTGGGATGTTAAGAATATTACAACTCTTGGAGAAAAATCAACTATAAGAGAGGACCATAAAAACCCCTATGAAATAGGCCTCTCATATGAAAAATTAAAAGTTATGTTGAATGGAAGCAAGACATGCTCAATATAACTGCAACATGTAACTTTAAAGCCTCAACTAGTATGAATCTCCATGATGGGATAATCATTTTTCTATCAACTATGGGGGAAACCATGTAGTCAAAATCCATTAATGTAGAATCCTTGCTATACATGAAGCAAGCCACCAATTAGATCTAATGGCTTCCATGTTATGAGCATAATCTTAACAAATTGAATGCGTGCTTTGAAGTGAAACAATGGAAAGAATAACCTAAATAGAATTGAGTGAGTATTTTCTAGATGCATGTTATATTTCCAATAAAAGTTTTGGTAACCAAGGTACTCAACATATAGATCAACCCTAAGAACAAAATATCTCATGGAGTATTTCCCCTTCAAAAACATTTACCCCTGAGGATGACATCATCATCTTGAATGTAATTGATTGTTTTAAATTTGATTTATGCTTCTTCAACAATTAATAATTCAACCCAATAACAATCAAAACCATCTGTCGTGAAAAGTATTGGTCATGCAAATCTTATGTCATCTTTCTATAAAACAACACCTACACAAATATGATTATAAACAATGGAAAAAATCTTAAATGAGTGAGTGTACTCAAGGCTAACCAATACTTACTTTAAAGATATAATGAGTTTTAGTTTCTCGAAAGCTTTCCCCTAATATTGGTCCCCTTAAAATATTTTTATTTTTTAAGAATCTCATACATAAGTTTAGTAATCCTAGAAAAAATTGGAGAAAAGAGATGAAGGAAATTGATCTTACTAAAGAAACATTATACAACCTTCTTGTTTCTAGGAAGATGAATTTTCTTGATAGCTTCAATATTCTTAAGATATATTTTGATCCTAAACCATAGAAACAATATGGTCTACAATTCTATGTTCTATCACACCAAAAATAGAGTTCTTGAGGTTCAAAGATATCTTGAATTCTCAACGTTCTTCTAACACCCTTCTTAGGTGTGTAACATGATAAGCATGATGTTTGGAAAATATTGTGACATCATCTTGATAAATAACATGAAATTGACTAATAATGTAAGAAAATGCATTATACATAGCTCTTTAAAAATTTTCACCAACATTAATGAAATCAAAATTGGCATGCAAACACAAGGTTATGTTCCCCATGGTGTAGCATGGATAATATCTCACACCTTGTAACATGCTAAAAAAGTTGTTCCATTTAAGCCAAAGAATAATTATCTTCCAAAGAGGCTAAATTAAAATTCCTAAAATTATATAAATATATATTTCACCAATTTTATTTTGCATTGACAGAATGTTCACTCCGTGGGACGAATACCTAATAAGACCAATAATATTAGCACCACATAAATTTTGAATCCGTTCTCGAATAATTGGTGCCAATTTATGATTCACTTGTTATTTGTTTTGATTTGAAAAGGATCCATGCCCTCCTCAAGAGGTATTACATGATTAAGTATGTTATTTTTGTATGCGTTCAATCCATTATATGTCTAAACAAACACATCCCTAAACCTACAAATGAAGGTTCCTATTTTATTTCTTTAATTTAATTTACAATATTTAGAAACCTTTATCTTTCTAGGACATTTATGTCATCAAAATTCAGAATTGGAGTTGATAATCTTTTTATGTACCTTAATCTTACATTCCTTTTCAAAAACCTTTTCTAAAGGATTCAAGTATAGTGGAGTCTGGTTGGATCTGAGATGGAATAAATTGTGGTTCGCCAACTCATCCTTTACATAACACACCAAATTAGAAGCATTCATGAGAGACTATAAAAATATTTCATCATCATTAAAAAAAAATCAATTATCAATGTTATTTGGAGCTAAAGGCTAGCAAACCATATCTAATTGATATTTGTTTAAAGTTATAGATGAGCAAGATTGAATTTTTCCATGGAGAGGCCATGGAATTTTTTTGTTAGTTTTGTTTTCTAGGGATGGGATTAGCTGAAAAGGCATCAAACAATTCTTTGTTATGCATCTCTCCTTAACGTACTATATGATCAAGTAAAAATCACCAAATACTTTTAAGAATTTATTCTTTAAATACATAACAATGTTTATCCTTATAAGTATTTCTTCATATTATACTACATTATTTATGCAATTGGATTCTAATATAAATGAAAATGTTAAATACTATTTGAAAGAAGTAAAGAAAACACTGGCTCTTTACCCATACTTAACCCTAGAACTATCAAATTGCATAGTCCAAAGTGAATGTGCGTTTGCTAGGATTTGGAGTGGTCAAACTAGGGGATTGGTTGGTGCATGAATTTTGTAAATTACCATGTTTTCGTCCTCTCTCACTAACACCTAATTGTTGATTTTGTTAGGGCCATCAATTTTATGCAAAATCATTTGTGCTCGACACAACCTAACACTTTGACCAGGGGAAATAGGAATGGTGTAGTCTACTTGTTTGACTTTTTGGAGTTGACATGAGATTGCTATGGATGGTGATACATAAATTTCATGGATATTTCGACAACCTTGAACTCATTGTTCCATTTTCCAGCAACTGTACAACTCTCTTGATTTCTTCATAGCTACTCATTCACTTTTAACTTCAAAGCTAGTCATGGTCGAGCCAACTTTGAGAGTTAGTACTTTGGATTTCCACCATATATGTTCATTATTGTTTTAATATTTTGCTTCATGTGGGTTGGAAGGATTTTTCCTCACTTTTCTCCCAATTGGTCTTTCCCCATAGTCGATGAGATATTTTGTCCTTGGGGTTGATCTATATGTTGAGTACCTTGGTTACAAGAACCCTTATTGGAAATATAATATGCATCTAGAAGATCCTACTTAGTTCTATTTAGGGGATTCCTTACATTGTTTCACTTCAAACCACTCATTCACTTTTTAAGATTGTACTCATAACTTGGAGCCCATTAGGTCTAATTTGTGGGTTACCTCATGTTTAGCAAGGATTGACATTAATGGATATTGACTAGATGGTTTCCCCCATGGTTGATAGAAAAATGATTATCCCATCATGGAGATTCATACTAGTTGAAGCTTGCAAATTACATGTTATAGTTATATTGAGTATGTCTTGCTTCCATTCAATATAAATTTGACATTTGCATATGAGAGGCATATTTCACAATGGTTTTTATGGTCCTCTCTTATAGTTGAGTTTTCTTCAAGAGTTGTATCATTCTTAACATCCCATGGGAGCATTCTTCCCCACTTTTTCCTAGCGTTATCACCTAGATTGGATTTCCTCAAAGTCAAAACAAAGTGCCTATTTCTCTTTGTTCATGGGTATATTTTGGGATGGATTCATTAGTTGGTTCATCAACATGAC
>APFE031337887.1:0-20368 GCA_000404065.3 Pinus taeda
AATCAGTGGAGGAAATTACGGATAAATTCCTCAATCAGTGGGACAACTCATGTGCATGCTCACAAAGACTTCAAATTCGAATTTCCTTAACTAATTAACTCAACTGAATTAATTAATTAATATTTCCAACTGTTGTTAAGACCAAAATTAATTTTACTTCCTATAGATACACTAGGGACTACTATAAATAGGAAGGGAGCTAGAAATACTATTTTTAGAAGTTTCTATTTTTAACAGTTTCACCTCTCACCCAATGTGGCCAATGACCTCACTGGCCAAACTGTTATTTTTAGACATGCTATGTTTAGCAGGTATATTTTTAGCACATTCTAAATTTAACATTTCTTGTTGCACATTTTTCAACACATGGTGATCCTCCTTGTCAAGTCTCATATGAGTTATCAGTCATTTATGCTCTATCTTGTATTCATTTCCTGTAAATTACAATGATTCCAAGTGTTTAACAAAACACCAGTCCCGGTTGGGGATGGTCAGAGCTAGTCCTGGTGTCAATTTTTGATTTGTACGACTTGTTATTATGTAAATCATGGATTCTAAAAGTGTCATTGAATTATGAGCAGTGAATTGGGATTTAGGCATGAAAAATTGGCTCAAATCTCGGTGTTGCAGGCACAGTGTTGGGTAGAAAAGTCCCTGGATGCTGGCACACACATGTTGTGCATGCATCCATAGGTCCTCAAATGCACTCTTTCCCATATAAAGGGAGTGTTTAGGGTTCTATAGGTCTAAAATTTCAGTGAGACCTAGAGGCTGGTTAGGGGAATGACTGGGATGCATTCTGGGAGTCTTGTACTAGGTGCAAAAGGTCTCGTATGGTGTGTTTCCATTGATTCTACTTCCTTAAAGTTACTTAGGAGGTCGAATCATATCATAGTAACTTCTCCTCACATGTTTACCCCGGTTGGCTGGTTACTTGGGTAGATATGGGAGGAGGGCATTACAAAGTGGTATCAGAGCATGGTTCACCCATCAGACTAGATGGGATGTGTGTTTTTCATGCATTCGTATCAGTTGCACGTGTGTTGATCATCCTTGTGGTCTATGTGCTTGTTGCATATGCATGGTGTTGGTCATGGTTGTAGTGATGTCTCCATGTGAAAGAGGATGTTTTTGGTGTGAAGTTTGTCATCATGAGTGTATGATTAGTTACACGTTGTTTATGCATGTTAGTATTCACATGTGGTCAAGCATACAGTGATATGGTTGTTGTTGTCATGCATGAATTCATGGTATGTGTAGTTGATATGGTCATGCATTGATGATTGGACTCTAGTTAGAATGATAGATATATGGTTACATACTATGTGCTATTTTTCTATATGATGTCATGATTATGTTATCCATGTATTATGTTGATTTGTTCATCTTGGAGACTAGGTATCCTCCTCGAATTATACTAAGGTAAGTTGGTTTATTATGATTTGATTTAGCTAACATGATATACCTTGCAGGAAGAATATTAAAGATGACTAGCAATATTGTAGACTACAGTTCCCAAGGCTATCCCTATGGATTAGAAAAGCAACGTGGTGTTGGGAACTCTTCTAATTTAGCAGACACGTTGAGAATCTTGAAGGAAAAATTAAGGAGTTTTACGGCGAACAATGAAAAAATCATGCAGGCACAAGAGAAACTAGTAGAGGATAATGCAATACTCCTTTACAGATTTTCAAAATTGCAGCAATAGGGGCCACTTCAGATCATCCATGAGCAGGAGGAAAAAACTAATGGGGCATATGGTAGCAGGTCTCATGGTGAGTACATGTTGGATGGAGAGGACACGATCAGAGATGGTAGGTCCTTTGATACTCTAGATAGGAGGGATGATAGTCACAGGTACTACTCTAATTCTAGTTTGGATAGGCATTATGATCGTCATTTTTATCATCCTTACAGAAGCAGTGACAAGGGGTATTTTCTGGATGAGTTTAAGAAAGCAAAGCCATCTACATTCATTGGAGAGATGAACAAATCACAACATTTTGAGGCATGGTTTCTTGGTATGAGGAAGTTCTTTAGATTGCATGATTATTCAGAAAACATGAAAGAAAAGATAGCCACTTTCAGTCTTAAAGGGAAAGAAAATATTTGGTGGGATGATGTGAAGAATGCTAGAGGTATTCATGAGAATGACTTGAATTGGAATGAGCTTGAGAGGCTCTTCAAGAAGAAGTATTTTTCAGAAAGGTACTATGATGATAGAGCTAAGGAGTTTTATGAGTTGTAGATGGGTTCCATGACAAACGATGAGTATACTAGCAGGTTCTTGGAGCTATTGAGATATGTGCCTTACCTCAAGGAGGAGAAGGCCAAGGCTCAGAGATTCATGAGTGGACTTCCAGTAGCATACACAGACCAAATTGAGTTCGATGAGCCTATATCATTGGAGGAGGCCATCTGAAAGCTAAAACTTTGTAATGGGTAGTCGAAGTGCAAAGTTGAGCATAAGCGTGACTTGAAAGGAAATGAGAAAGTTAAAGGACAATGGCCACCAAAGTGAGGAAAGCCTCAAGATGCAAGTGAGAAATAAAATATAGTCCCTTACAAGAAGTTCAATACAGTTGAGAAGGGACATGGAAAGCAGCAGACTAGAGGCAATGGTAGAGCATCATTGTAGTGTTGGATATGTGGAAAGGATCATCGTAAGAGGGAGTGTCCGTAGTATCATGGTGGCAGACCCCAGATCTATAGTTCTAAGGAGGCGCATACAATTGGTGATGTTGATCATATCATTCCTCAAATCTATGCAGTTGTGGACAACAGGCAAGTAGATCATCAGTTATCTATCATTGATATGGACGGTAAGATTTGTGATCAATTGTTTCTATTTTGATTGATCCTAGATCAAATTATAGTTAAATTAATCATGACATGGTGGATAAGTGTGGTTTGAGAAAAAAGGTGCATGCAGAATCTTGGTTCGTATAGTTGGATACAAGTAAAAATAAGAGAGTTCACCATCGGGTAAGAGCTTGTGAATTTGAGTTACATGCTATGCCTACAACAATACATTTGAATGTACTTCCATTGGGATTGTATAGCATGATTTTGGGTATGGATTGGTTGTACCTTCACAGGACCAAAGTGGATTGCTTCGACAAGGCCATTAAGTGCTTGGATGATAATGGGGAAAATAGAATTTTGCAGGGAAAGAATAAGCCTACATCAGTGAGGATGGTTACCACTATGCAGGATAAGCGTAGTTGCAGAAAAGGTTGTGTGATGTTTGCACCATATATCTAGTGATAAGGGTAAAGATGTTGAGGATGCAAAAATATTCAAGACGTACCCTATATTGTAGCAGTATCAAGATGTGTTTCGAGAACAGATTCCATAGTTACCTCCTCACAAGGAAGTAGATTTCTCTATTGAGTTGGCATCAGGGGCAACACTAACATCAAAGGCACCTTACAAGATGAGTACTCTAGAGATAGTAGAGTTGAAATTACAATTAAAGGAGATCATTGACAAGGGATACATTAGGCCAAGTGTATCACCATAGGGTGCACCATTGTTGTTCGTAAAGAAGAAAGATGGTACTATAAGATTGTGCTTTTATTACAAACAATTGAACAAGGTAATGATCAATAACATGTACCAATTGCCGAGGATTGTTGATTTTTTTGATCAGTTGAAGGGAGAAGCAATGTTCTCTAAGATCGACTTGAGATAAGGATACCATCGGGTACACATCAAGGAAAACAATACCTACAATATTGCATTCAAGACTAGGTATGGGCATTATGATTTTGTTGCAGTTCCATTCGGTTTAATTAATTCCCTAGCTACATTTATGTGTTTGCTAAATAATGTGTTGTGTCCTTATTTGGAAAATTTTGTTATTTTACTCATTGATGACATCTTGATATACTCCAAGAATGAAGAAGAGCATGTTGAGCACTTAGTAGCAATATTGAGATTCCTAAGAGAGCATTAGTTGTATGCCAAGCTTAGCAAGTGCAACTTCTTTCAGATAGAGGTGCATTACTTGGGACATGTTTCCAAGGAAGGCATAATAGTAGATCCAGAAAAAAGAAGAGCCATCGTGGAGTGAGAAGCTCCTAAGAATGTGGATTAGGTGAGATCATTCATGGGATTGGTAGGTTACTATAGGAGGTCCATCAGGAACTTCTCATGCATTAGATATCCTATGAAACCATTGCAGAAGAAACATAAGAAGTTCAAATGGATAGAAGAATGTGCAACGAGTTTCAGGCAGTTGAAGCTGTTGTTGACCAATGCTCTATTCCTTAAGATTGCATATCCAGATAAAGATTTTGTAGTGTGTATAGATTTCTCTATTGAGTTGGTGTTAGGGGCAACACCAACATCAAAGGCACCTTACAGCATGAGTACTCTAGAGATAGTAGAGTTGAAATTACATTTAAATGAGATCATTGACAAGGGATACATTAGGCCAAGTGTATCACCTTAGGGTGCACCATTGTTGTTCGTAAAGAAGAAAGATGGTATTATAAGATTGTGCTTTCATTACAGATAGTTGAACAAGGTAATGATCAATAACATGTACCGATTGACGAGGATTGTTGATTTGTTTGATCAATTGAAGGGAGAAGCATTGTTCTCTAAGATTGACTTGAGAGCAGGATACCATCGTGTACGCATCAAGGAAAAGGATACCTACAATATTGCATTCAAGACCAGGTATGGGAATTATGATTTTGTTTTAGTTCCATTCGGTTTTATTAATTCCCTAGCTACATTTATTTGTTTGTTGAATAATGTGTTGTGTCTTTATTTGGAAAAGTTTGTTATTGTATTCATTGATGACATCTTGATATACTCCAAGAATGAAGAAGAGCATGCTAAGCATTTAGCATAAGTATTGAGATTGCTAAGAGAGCATCAATTGTATGCCAGGCTTAGCAACTGCAGCTTCTTTTAGATAAAGGTGCATTACTTGGGACATGTTGTTTCCAAGGAAGGCATAATAGTAGATCTGCAAAAAAGAAGGGCCATTATGGAGTGAGAAGCTCCAAAGAATGTGGATTAGGTGAGATCATTCATGGGATTGGTAGGTTACTATAGGAGGTTCATCAGGAACTTCTCATGCATTACATATCCTATGAAATCCTTGTAGAAGAAACATAAGAATTTCGAATGGATAGAAGAATGTGCAACAAGTTTTAGGCAGTTGAAGCCATTGTTAAACAATGCTCCATTCATTAAGATTGCAGATCCAGATAAAGAGTTTGTAGTGTGTACATATGCATGTAAAATAGGACTTGATGGAGTCCTTATGAAAGAGGAACAGGTGGTGTGCTATGAGTCCAGGAAGTTGAATGAGCACAAATAGAATGATGTGACTCGTGATCTTGAGTTGGCCTTCAATACAACTTATAATTTGCAGATAGATGGACATACAAAGAGGGTCAATAGGATCTTGGAGGATATGTTGAGGATGTACATGATGCACCAACAAATAATATGGGAGGATTATCTTCCATTGGTTGAGTTCAAATACAAAAATCGTTATCAGGATTCATTGAGGATGAGTCATTTCGAGGCATTGTATGAGAGGAGTTGTAATACTCCCATCAACTGGAGTGATCTAGTGAACATGGTACTTATTGGATTGGATATGTTGGAAAACATGGAATAGGAAATGCAGGTTATAAAGAAGAATCTCACGACAACACAAGATAGAAAAAATATTTATGTGGACCAACATATAGCATTCAAGGAGTTTTAGGTTGGGGAGCATTTGTATTTGTGCATCAAGGCCAAGAAGAGTTATTTGAGGATTATATCATGTGCCAAGTTGGCACCACGGTATTGTGGGCATTTTGAGATCCTTGAGAGGATTGGAACAGTGGCTTATCGACTTACAATGCCTTGAATAGGGAAATTCCATGATGTTTTCCATGTTTCATTACTTAAAAGGTATATAAAAGGATGTTGATCATGTTATTGAGTGGTCTATATTGCAAGTGGAGCAAGAAGGAGAATTCTAGTTGGAGCCTCAGTGCATATTGCAGTGGAAGCAACTCATGCTCAGGAACAGATCCATAGAGCAAGTTAAAGTGTAGTGGATGCACTTTGGGCCCAAAGAAGCTACATGGGAGATGGTGGATCAAATGCGGGCCATGTATCCTTCTTTGTTTTCCAGTGAAGGAAAAGCAATTCTGGTTTGATGTTTAACATATGTTTGGGATATGTTTTGTTGATGTTTTGGTATATGTACGTATGTATATGGATGTAAATACCACCATGAGCTAAGTTATAAAGTTCCAATAAGAAGTATGGTTGTTATCTTTTCATGTTGTCATGATGTTTTTATTTTGAGCAGGTCATTCATTATAAATACTGCAACGAGCTAAGTTATAAATCTCCATGGGCAATATGTTTTCTTTTCAACGGTTTTGTTGAGGTCTTGATGTGGTTTAAAACTAAGGACAGTGTTCCCCAAGGAGGAGGGGTCTATAACATCCCCTGGATATAGACTTGTCAAAAACAATTCACTCTAAATGCCTCATAATTGATAAAGTGATTTTGATTATTGACCGATATTATCCATTGGTTCAGTTAAGGATATTGTTATCGTTGTGTTTAATACTTTCCGTTCATAAGGTGAAAATGCTACTTCTAGCCTATTCATTCTAACAAACTACCATCCAAGAAACCTTTTCAAATTTCTCTTGGAAGGTATTGATGAAAATACTCCTATGGTGGACCACTCCTATAAAACCCTAAAGAGTTATCATGAGAACCCTAGCATGATCAATTCGAGGAATATTTTAGTCATTATCTAAGATGTTTTCTTTAAAATGAGTCTTTAGGGTAGAAGTACCAAACAATAAATATTAGTAACTAAAAACTTTTCACGCCATATCGTGCTCTTAAGGAGCAGATTTTCCTCCCCACCTATTAAGTAACCTATCTGAGGTCAATCATAATCAAAGTTTTTTTCATAAACATATTAGTTGAAGGATAGGATGTCTCATTATGAGCCAACCGACCATGATCACGAGTCTTAACGAAAATGACATTACGACTACTAGTCCCCAAACCAGGGTAATGGCTTTCAGTTGAAAAGTTGGAAGACAACCAGTCTCATCACGAGTCGGCTTATTCATTCTTGTTACTTCTTGTGATGACCTTGTCATTAGTTGGTTACCAAGCCAGGACAATAGCCTTCAATTAATTTCTAAACAAATGTAAATGCTTTCAATTGACTCTAAACCTATATTTAATAGATGGGACAGATGCATTTCGTGGGGTTAAAAGTCATCCTTGTTGAGGTTATAGACACCAGCTGGAAGCAAGGCCATGCCTATGGTATAAGAGTTGATTTTACACTATGGTTTACTTGGTTGCTTTTGTCTTTACCTGAACTCATTATCATATCTCCCTAAGAATGGCTTTAGGATTCTTCCAACATTATGCTTTGGAGTTATCTTTTGGATTTTTTTTTTAAATTTTTTTTTTACTTTTTATTTTTATTCTTTTACTATGGAGGTAGGACCCTTAGTGCAGGTGATTCAATTTTCCTGGATAAGAGGAGCTTCAAATATATGTTAGATAATGGTAAGACAGTCACTGTGGGAAGGTATTATTCTGTCTATTCTTAACACCATGAATTTCAAATCATGTCACTTATATTTACAATGAGGATATTAAAGTAAAACTTATGATCAATGTTGTCCCTGAGATACTCGTGGAAATTTTAATAGTTGGATATTTTATTCAGTAATAACACCATCCTCGCAATTTAGTATTCCTATGGTAGCCCTTGTGTTATACTTTCTTGAAATCAGTCTTAATAAATAAAGAGTCCAACAGACACTCTATTTTTTTAGAACAAGCTCTATCTAGCAAAGGAAATGTTGATTACACAGAGTTGCAGGAACACTATTATGAGTGTAAAAGTCATCCATAGATGTTTTAATATTTTTTTTTTGCAAGGAGCGATAGTACATCAACTGCTTTTCTTGCATGAGGACATGAAAAATGATCAACATGGGGGAATGCCAGGCTTCTGTTTTCTCTTTCTTTATATCACCTTTTACTCAAAAATCCCTGATGGTTTTTCGTACTTTGAATGGTTATTGTCGTGGTTTTGTGCATTCTTGGAGATAATAGAGTAATTATTTACTATTTTCCATGATTCCCTTCTTTTAATGAGATTTAAAAATTAAAAGCATCATTAATAATAGTTCGTGTGTTTGTAGGTTTAAACTTAGTTGATTACCTTTTTATGCATATGCCAACAGACCTTGATCTTGCACTCACCTCCTTATACTATGCATCATATTCCTGCACCAATTGGGATTCATGTACTCATGAGTATTCTTGCACCAGCTTATTATAAGTTATAGACTACCCACACTCTGAAGGGTTCCTGCACAACACATCAAGTTCCTGCACTCACATTCCTGCACTAAAGGCAAAGAATATGTAGACTACTTCAATTATTCAAATTTAGAGGACATTACTTACTTGGAAATTTGAATATTAGTTCGAGGATATTTTGGGAAACGCTTGTTGGTCAGCATTGCAATTAGTTTTCAACACCAGTCACAGGCTAAGAAAAGAGGAGCAATTTACCAAAACAGTCCCTCATGTACCAGATTCAACTTCTCTATTTGAAATTTAGTTGCACCAGAACTATATCCGACTTTTATCTATGGAAACTTGTTACGATTTGTAATTTGTTCATTCTGTACTTGATTGGCTTGTAAATAGGCTGATTTTTAATGTAAAGATATATATAAACTGAAAGAAGGCCTTGAGCCTGGGGAGAGACAGTTTCAATGTAACATTATGCGAGCATAGTCAATATGTGGATCACTCCCTTTGTTTGTTGGAGTCTGATCTTTTCCTGCACCATGTAAAGGCTGAGATTTCAAATATTAATCAAAGCACTTCACACTAGTTTTTGCTTAATTATGTTATACATTTATGATTATAATCTGTGTGTGAGCTAAATTGTTGATAGAGGGTGTGAGCTAGCTGGGTTGGCCACAAAACCCGCTCGACACTACTCTAATTTGATGAGATTAGGGTATGTTATTATTTTTTGAGTGAGTATATTGAATTTGTCGTTTACTATGTGGCGTGGTGTGCTTAATGTTAGATCTGTAGGGTCTCTTAAAGTGTTTTTCATTCTGATCTCTTTTTACTTTACTTGCGGAAATTGTTACCTGGTATAGAATGAATTTTGTATGAAAAATGATAGGCTAGTGATCTATCATTCTTCCTTTGAATTATGCATATTCATGCTATGTAATCTTCAAAATATTTTTTGTGATTTGAATTGGTCATTATGATTTATACTTTGGCTTATGAGACTTTGTTTCTCTAGGCATGACCATGCATCTTTTGATTCAGCTAGAACTTGAGTTTTGTAATATCGCACTAATTTCGATTTGTCACCTCTACCCTAACGATTGTGATGAAGGATGCACAATGTATCTGATGTCAAGCTGTAGGGGTTAGTGTGCTTTTTATCCATCAAAATTATTCTAGTTCTAAATGTTTACATTGGTCTCAAAACGTGTTTTTGAGGGCTTGAGAATTCAATATGCCCGCACAACTTATCATTATTAGAAGACCTCTATGATTTTGAAGCCCGCAGTAATGCACACATTTTTAGATAAGTGGTAACACCTGGATTGACAAGTTCATCTTTTGAATATTCATTTGATGTGTTTTCTTCCAGGTCTCATTTATTTCAAAGACATGATAATTGCTACAGTGAGAGAGAGAGTGGAAATATTTAAATTAGGTCTATTTTATTTGCACAATAAACTCACTTGAAAATGTGTGATGATGCTTTTAGTAAGCCAAGTTCTAATCTCCTCAAAGGTCTAGTGCATCAAGGTGGGTTGGATAGAATTAGTGCAAAATTGTTAAAAGAGTTTTATGTTTCTTAATCTGCTTTGCTTGAAGAATGGTGTGGATTGACCTTGACTTTCTTTGAGCATTTACAATCTTCCTTTTTAAAGTTTAAGAATAAAAAATCACTACACTCATTGAAAAATCACCAACAAATATAGCAAGAATATCTATAAATAATGACATACAATATATGAGGCATATCCATATTGAAATATTAATTTTTGCAATGTTAAATATTATAAATTGCATTGGTCAATGCTATAACAACATTTTTTATCAAAATTTATGAAATGATTGAATTTTATAAATAATGCCAATATGTGAGCTTGCAGTGTTGTTGGTACATACAACAACAACCATTAAACCCTCTAAATGTGATAATTATTCATGTGTCTTGTAACCCTTGAGAAAGTCTGAGCATTTTTTACTTGTGGAAAAAGGGAAAAAAGTTGTTGAGGATCCCACCACTCAAAATATTAAAAGAAAAAGATTATTTATATTTTTCAAATTTTAATTTATGGTGTAATGATGGTGGTTATCTAGAGTTTTGATATCACTTTGTTGGCTAGACAATAAAACCATACAATAATATAATAGATAGAACTGTTACTCTATAAATCAAATCAAGTTAATTAATTATTTGAAAATAAATCATTAAATAAACTCAAAATTATTAATAATTATTTTAATAAAAAGCTTATATTTTTTAATATGGCTTTTATAATTATCAAGAATTATTAGGTGGATGGGAGGGATTTAAAATCCATAGAATAATGTAGAATATTATTAGTAAGATGCACAAATAAAAAGTTAAGATTTACCTCCAAGATAGCTACGATTTTTTTTTCTTTTCAATTAAATTGATTAATTATTTTTTATTTTTAACTAATAAAACTATATAATAATTAATAAAAAGTTAATATATTTATATAAACTATAAATATTGTAATAAATATGACATACTATATCTTATATAAAGTGAGGAGTATAAAAATTAGATATCATTTAATTTGTAAAAAATTGTTTTATTTATTTCAAATCCAATAAAAAATAAATACAATAATCAATATTTTTCATTACTTTATTCAATTTTTAAAAAAAATAAATATATATTTTTCACTCATATTCAATGTGAAAATGAAAGAAAACAAAAAATATTAATTATTAATCTAATAAGTAGTAAATATAATACCTAATTATTTAATATCTATAAAATATTAAAATTGTACAATTTTTTTAATTTTTATAAAATGTAATATAAAAAGTGAGTAATAATCAGTTATTTATCTTTTTTATTAATCTATGTTTTTCAAAAAAAATATAATAAAGTAAATAAATAATCAATTTATTTTTCTAATATCCATTATAATAAAAAAAATAAATAACAATTATTTTATGAATAAATGACTATTAATAAATAATAATAATATATTTCATATTTTAATATTAAATGTTGAAATGCATATTTTAATATTAAATGTTGAAATGCAATAGAAAATAAGTATAAAAAACTACTATTATTTTTCTCCACTTTCACAACACCGCTATGACTCTGAGACTGATTGCTCTCGCGATTCTGTCTTCACCCCTCAATCACGGAGCTCTTCTTATTACGCCTCCTCGCACACGCCACACTCCCTATTATTTTTATTTTTATTTCTCTTCACACATTTTTAAATATAATTTTTTTAATTCACATACTTCTGTTCTGTTAGATATGATTTTATAAAATCCTATTGATACTTAATCACAATAAAGAAAGTGAAAATGACCTCCGTTGCATGTGTACCATTCCCTTGCTCGACTCGCAGCTTCAGCACAACGACAAGTTAAGGGATTAATGAATCCACGTAAAAATAAAATAATTAATATGAAAATTATGATGCTGGGCTAATCTATTTAAGGCAAACTAATTTTTTAATAAATTTGAGTTGCACAAGTAAATTAATTTAGAACAACAATTGTGCGTTAAGTAAAACATGTATTGAATTCGTATATTCCAAAAGTAAATTATTAATTTAAATGGAAAATGGGTTTCGTAGGGATCCATTCCAGATAATGTGCACTTAAAAATGAGTCATTTTCACTAGTGTCGAAAGGACGGCTAAGGGATTAACGAATCCACTTCCTATCTTCACTCCATCCACACCTCTCAGGACGATTTCCTGTCCACTGAAATACTCGTTGCCACAATCCACGTGTGTACGCCACTTCCTATCTTCACTCCATCCACACCTCTCAGGACGATTTCCTGTCCACTGAAATTCTGTGTCTCTCCTCAAGCCCCCCTTGCCGTTTATAAATACTCGTTGCCACAATCCCCATACCCACTGCAACGGAAGCCCTTCATTTCCATCGCCATGCCGTCTCCCTCTTTCGCTTTGCCTGCGCTCTTTCTCCTCTTCCTTTTCCCTTTCTCCTCTGCGCATTCAGTTCATGATGATGCACAGTCCCTGTTGGCATTTAAAAAGCTCATTACCAGCGATCCCCATAATTCCTTGGCCAATTGGAGCCCCACACTCCCCCTTTGCAACTGGTCTGCTATTACTTGCGGCGGCCGTAATCCAGACAGAGTCGTCGCCATCGATCTCGATGGCATGGATCTACGCGGCACCATCTCCCCTTCGCTCGGTAATTTGTCGTTCCTACGCTCACTCAATCTTTCAGAAAATAAGCTCCACGGTCATATCCCACCCCAATTGGGACGCCTCTTTCGTTTGAGGTGGCTCTGGCTGCACCATAATCAATTCGAAGGAAATATACCACATCAACTCAGCAGCTGCAGAAATTTGGTTTCGCTGGCGCTCTCTTACAACAATCTGAGCGGAAATATCCCCGGGGAGTTGTCTTCCCTGTCACATTTGCAAGAGCTTCACTTGGGAGCAAACAGTCTAACAGGTACCATTCCCTCTTCTTTAGGAAACCTTTCTATGTTGATAATTTTAGCAATGTATGAAAACAGTTTGGTTGGTCAGATTCCTTCACAACTCGGCCTTCTCACCCATCTGCAAACTCTTTACCTTTATACAAATGAATTGTCTGGCAGCATTCCCCCTTCATTGTCCAATATCTCCACTTTGACTGACTTGGAAATTTCCACCAACCACCTCACTGGCAGCATTCCACAAGAACTGGGCCTTCTTACCCATCTGCAAACTCTTTACCTTGATACAAATGAATTGTCTGGCAGCATTCCCCCTTCATTGTCCAATATCTCCACTTTGACTGACTTGCAAATTTCCATCAACAACCTTACTGGCAGCATTCCACAAGAACTGGGCCTTCTCACCCATCTGCAAACTCTTTACCTTTATGCAAATGAATTGTCCGGCAGCATTCCCCCTTCATTGTCCAATATCTCCACTTTGACTGACTTGGAAATTTCCATCAACAACCTTACTGGCAGCATTCCACAAGAACTGGGCCTTCTCACCCATCTGCAAACTCTTTACCTTCATACAAATGAATTGTCTGGCAGCATTCCCCCTTCATTGTCCAATATCTCCACTTTGACTGACTTGGAAATTTCCACCAACCACCTCACTGGCAGCATTCCACAAGAACTGGGCCTTCTCACCCATCTGCAAACTCTTTACCTTGATACAAATGAATTGTCCGGCAGCATTCCCCCTTCATTGTCCAATATCTCCACTTTGACTGACTTGGAAATTTCCACCAACCACCTCACTGGCAGCATTCCACAAGAACTGGGCCTTCTCACCCATCTGCAAACTCTTTACCTTTATGCAAATGAATTGTCCGGCAGCATTCCCCCTTCATTGTCCAATATCTCCACTTTGACTGACTTGGAAATTTCCATCAACAACCTTACTGGCAGCATTCCACAAGAACTGGGCCTTCTCACCCATCTGCAAACTCTTTACCTTCATACAAATGAATTGTCTGGCAGCATTCCCCCTTCATTGTCCAATATCTCCACTTTGACTGACTTGGAAATTTCCATCAACCACCTCACTGGCAGCATTCCACAAGAACTGGGCCTTCTCATCCATCTGCAAACTCTTTACCTTTATACAAATGAATTGTCTGGCAGCATTCCCCCTTCATTGTACAATATCTCCACTTTGACTGACTTGCAAATTTCCACCAACCACCTCACTGGGAGCATTCCACAAGAATTGGACCTTCTCACCCATCTGCAAACTCTTGACCTTTTTACAAATGAATTGTCTGGCAGCATTCCCCCTTCATTGTCCAATATCTCCACTTTGATTCTCTTGGACATTTCCGGAAACAAATTTACAGGGCACATTCCATTAGAATTATGTGCCAAGCTCAACAATTTGAATTACCTCTCTTTATGGGGAAATCAACTTAGTGGGAACATACCAAATACCATTGGGAATTGTTCCAAACTTGAACAACTTTTTCTACACTACAATAAGTTCACTGGGAATGTTCCAGTAGAGTTGGGTAAACTATCTCTCCTTGAAGAATTATACTTGCATAATAATGAGTTTGATAGTGGTAGCACCACAACCATGACTTTTCTTGTATCTCTTACCAATTGTTCTCACTTACAAGAACTACACTTGAGTGACAATAAACTAAGTGGTGTCTTGCCCCTTTCCATATGGAGACTTTCTACCAGTTTGTCTTACTTTTCATTAGCAAACAACAAAATACAAGGAAACATTCCTCCACATATTGGCAATCTTAGTAGCCTAATCTTTCTAAATTTAAGTGGAAACTTTTTAAATGGTACCATTCCACCATTTGGAAACCTTACAAAATTAGAAAGATTGGACATAGGAAACAATGAATTAGAAGGTAACATCTCCAATCAATTTGAACAACTACAAGGACTTCGTCTCTTGGACATTAGTAGAAACAAACTCACTGGAAAGATTCCCAATTCCCTTCCACCGTCTAAACAACTAAGAAGACTCTTACTTCATGATAACAAGTTATCAGGGAACATACCTGCCATCTTAGGAAACTATATAAATTTGGAATTGCTTGACCTATCTCACAATATGCTCACTGGAAGCATTCCACGAGAAATTGCTAAACTTTCTAATCTACAATTCTATTTGAACTTGTCATGGAATTTATTAGATGGCTCGTTGCCCATGGAGATTAGTAAAATTGCAATGGCTCAAGCTATAGACATTTCATCCAATCACTTGACTGGGCTCATTCCACCTACACTTGGAAGTTGTCATGAACTACAAACATTGAATTTATCTAGAAATGCCTTCCAAGGCTCTATTCCAGATTCACTTGGAACTTTACTAAGTCTTGTGAACCTAGATCTCTCTTTCAACTCCTTATCAGGTCCAATACCAGTGACTCTCCAAAAATTGAAAATGCTTCAGTGTTTGAATTTGTCTTTTAACAATCTCACAGGGGAAATCCCAAAAGCGGGATTTTTTGCAAATCAAACAATTATCATGTCCTTCATTGGGAATCCAGGCCTTTGTGGACCAAAAGTATTCATGTTACCTGCATGTCCAACATCAAGAAGTCATTTTGCACTTGTGAAGAAAATACTATTTCCAATGAGTGGAGCTATTGTTTTTATACTGTGTTGCTTACTTTTGGGGTTCCTTTGGAGACGAAATATACATGTGCAAAGCTTTGATTCCTCAGAATCCATTTTTCAAAAGTTAGAGCACAAAAGGATCTCATTTCAAGAGCTTCACATAGCAACCAATGGATTCACCAGGAGCAACTTGTTGGGATCAAGTAGTTTTGGATCTGTTTATAAAGGAATTTTGAGTGATGGCACAATTGTTGCTGTGAAAGTTTTCCAATTGCAAAATGACCAGGGTGAGAAGAGTTTCAAAGCAGAGTGTGCTGTCTTGCAAAAGATTCGACATCGAAATTTGGTGAGAATCATAACCTCCTGCTCCAACCTCCATTTCAAAGGTTTAGTGTTCCAATTTATGCCTAACGAAAGCCTAGAGAAGCATTTGTATCATGACAGAAATGACAACAATGATGAGGAAGTGTGTGGCCTGGGATTAAAAACACTACTAAACATTGCCATTGATGTGGCCCATGCCATTGAATATCTACATCATTATTCTCATGTGCAAGTAGTGCATTGTGATATAAAACCCAGCAATGTGTTGTTGGATGAAGACATGATAGGCCATGTGACAGATTTTGGTCTTGCAAGATTGATTGGTGCAGACTTTGGTGATTCACTTACTTCAACACTTACTTTGAAAGGGTCTATGGGTTACATTGCTCCAGGTATGGATTTTTTTAAAATTAGTTTTAATTGCCATTTTTCATCAACAATTTTGTATGCACTAGTGAGATAAATATTGTCATTTTTCACAACAATTTTGTATACACTAGTCAGATAAATATTTATTGAGGTTTCCTTTAATGCAGAGTATGGATTGGGTGAGAGAGTTTCTACCAAAGGAGATGTTTACAGCTATGGCATTATGTTATTGGAAATGCTTACCAGAAAACGACCAACCAACAACATGTTTATTGGAGACCTAAACATGCACAAGTGGGTGAGCCTAGCATTTCCAAACAAAGTTAAGGAGGTGATTGACAACAATCTGTTTAGTGCACAGGATGGAGCTGGATTTGAAGAAAATAATATACACAATTGTCTACTTTCTTTGCTACGAGTTGGTTTACTTTGTTCAAAAGATTCACCTGATGAACGGCCAACTATGAGAGATGTGGTAATAGTGTTGGAAAATCTCAAAGAAAATTTGGTGGCAAAAACAATTGCTATAAGAAGAAGTATATCCAATTTACTTGACCATACAAATGCACCAAATATAAATTCCATAACATCAAATGACCAAAGTTCTTCTACATTCTAGTGTGAAAATTGTAAGTACAAAATATTTCAATCTTATCATTATTTTTTCAATCTCATATTTATTTTTTATTTTAAAAATTTCAAACAAATTTCTGTTACCATGTATTATCTATTTATGATTATCCTGAATATGAAATTTAGATGCTTTTTCAACAGTTGATTAAATAGACTGTAAATTTACATTTGGTTAAATTTATTCTCCTTTCATAGTATTTATAAATTAAACTAGCTTCACAGAAATGGAAAAGAAATTAATTGCATTCTGTTAGTTTACAGTGGGAAGTGTGAAGATTTATATCATGAAGTTGCTACTTGTTATACAATTTTTTTGACTTCTTAAGATTAAGTATATTCCCAGTATGTACTAATCAATTTTCGATACTCTACAGATTTTTGCAGGTTTAAAAATGGAGCTTTAATCCCAAGACAGTCCCAGGAGCTTCGAACAATTAGTCTTTTCTACAGGCATGTTAAAAGTTCTTATTGTTTCAAAATTTGAAGTCACCCTGAATCGTTATCCATTTTTCAGTATTCTCAATCCTCGGTTAATGAAATCGTTATCCATTTTTCAGAAATTTCAATGCCCTGTTAATGTCAAATTTGGGGTTCTTCAATGGACGTTTTTTCATTGCTCTCTGAAATGGAAAAGACGTACTCTTTCATCGATCATGATCAGTGACTTCTATATATTGAGCTGCTACTTCCATCGTGGCAGACGTACTCTTCCAGGATTGATTTTTTCCCTAATATTTATACACTCTTTCAGCTCTTCTCAATGGACGTTTTTCAATGCTCTGAAATGGAAAGGAGGCTCTGCTTTGGGTACAGGAAAACTATGTAATGACCTTTTGTTTTACGTTCTGAATGGGTACCTCAGGTTTTTTTTATAAAATATTAAATGCTATGCTTTCTATTATTTGATTAATATATATTCATTGGTGGATTCTGGACCATCCTATAGCTGAATTCTTGGGGTCCTCCCCATCTAAAGATTAATAGCAATTTGGTTGGTATGGATTTCCTCACATTTCGAAATAGGCCTTTATAATTTTGGTTATTCTGAAAATTGTTTGGATAATGGATATTTTTATTTATTAATTTTAATTAATAGGGTGGTATTTTTCATATTTTATATAATAATGAATATTTTTTAAATATAAATTACTATTTGAGTGGACTTTTTTATTAAAAGAATTTTTTTGTAAGATATAGATTTGAATATGAAACGTAGAATATATACTTATTGGTAATATAAATAATGAAATTGTTATGTAGAAGCAATTTTTTGTTTACAAACAAGAGGGTCTCATACAATAACTTGATATTTGGCTATACTAGAATATCAAAATTAGATTATTGTTATTATTATTATTATTTTAAACCATTGTGAATGGGTAACTTGTTGGAGTAATTTGGGCTACAAACCACAATGAAATTAATTTAAATATACTTTTTTTCAAAACTTTTAAAATAAACTAATTTTGTTTTGTAATGATTTTATAGAGAAAATGAAATACAATATCAAGGACATGAAATGCTTCATATGTTTTTATGGTTATACCATTATTTAAATGCAATTTATGTGAGGAAAGTATGGAAGAAGGGGGCCTCATGAAGATGCCATTACTCCTATACAAAGTTCACACTGTGTCAAGCAAAAGTCTAGCAATAAATATTTAAGGAATGAAAAACAGAAGGAAGAATGATAATGCTTTTCCCCACATAGTCTCATGCATATATTTTACTTTTATTTGGTGTCTAGTTGTCTTTAGTTTTCCACTTTTCTAATTTGTATGTCTACTTGTCGTTCAAATCTATACATATTTTATTCTCTAACCCATTTCTAAAAGATGTGGAATAAGAATTGATCTTTCGAGGAGTCATCATCAACTTCATTATTTAAAGCATCTGAGCGATCTTGCTCAACATCTTTTCTCGTTATATAACTAAAGTCATTCTGATATGCAATGTGCATTTTTCACTAATTGGGTTAGATTTCAAAAAGGTATTGGGTATAATAGTAGAGTTTGGATAGCATAATGATGTCTTAATTTACATCCCTTGACCTAATGGGGGGTCAACACTAAAAAAATTGTGCACTATGAATGTTGGTTGATCAAGACATTTGGTATCCAACTAAAACCCATTTTCCTTTGAAGTTCTACAACACGGACTACCCTAACAAGTGATGCCTACAAGGAGGAAAACATATGCACTTGCTAGATGAAGAATGGGTCCATTTGCAAGTAGTTGACATTTTCATCTAGTTAGCATCATTGTTCAAGTTTCATTGACTTATGACTAATGTGCCTCCAAGTACAATGCAAATGTGGAATCATTGTATTGGTGTACAAGGTAGGTTGATCATGTTAGTTTACTTAAAATATAGATCTTAGGGTATTATGATAGATGTAGCTAAATGTATATCCTTTACATAGATCAACATCGGTTGACGTAATGATTGGGCCAACACTTTCTGAAATCGCATTATGAAGTACCATCAAATTATCTTGGCAATTAAAGTAACATAGTCAATATATTACTCACACTCATCCATCAATATAACCGAATGTTTTTTATTGATCCCAAATAGACTTATATTTGATGCAACTTCAACCAATTTAAGTTCTAATATATATTTAGAACCAAGCTAAGAAGCATTGTAAAAAATATATTGTAGATTAAACTATTGTTAAACACCTTTATGAGGGTCAATAAACATTCATAAGAAGTGACTTGCAACCAACCACTTCCTTAACTATATGCGAGTTTCCAAAAAAATGTTTTAGAGGGGTACCCCAAATGGGTTATCAAATGACACCAACTATTAGGGGATACACTCGTGTGGGTTAGATATCACCCTATAGCTAGCTATTTTAGGGCATATAATGGTTAGGATTCTAATTAAACATAAATTTGAAATGAATAAAACTCAACTTTAAGAAACCAAATTCTAATACCATGAAAATGAAACAAGGAATGACCTATCTATTGTGGGTACCACCTTAAGTATACAAAAGTTGTGTCTAAATATAGTTTTAGTGCAACCATTCATGTAATAGTTGAGTGGGTAGAACCTTCATCATAGCGCTTTTCAATATGACGTCATAACTCAACTAGTCCCTTAAAACATGACAATAGCTCATGTGATGATTCTTGGGAAACCACACCAAGTCCAAACTCCTTTCAAATATCAAATTAGTTCATGTGATAGCTATGGAATGTTGATGCATAACTTTTGTCTTATCCACTCATTGGTTCACCCCCTTTACTTATTTCTTGACCTATAGTTTCTTAAAATCAAACCCATAACAATAAATCCCACCTAATACATTGAGCTCCCTACATAAGATCCAATATATATGTTAATTTTCTTCATCATCTTCATGTTTTTGCATATTGTGTGAATATTAGAAGAAGAATGTGCTTCTTCCCCATTAAAGATTAAATCTTCACACTCCATGTAGTGTAAGGATGCAATTCCTAATTCTCTCTCCATTTCTTCATTGAGATCTCTTCCTCATCAAATCCATACCAAGGAAACTTCACCAGAGGACTAGGTTCATCATGTGGAATTATTTATCATCTTCAAATCTGGAGAAAGGTTTAAGAAATAGTAATCTCATATCATCGCAATAGGAAATGCAATTAATGGGTAAATAATTGTAC